>WYDI02025106.1:0-41835 GCA_009867235.2 Psittacus erithacus | reverse complement strand
GTGTCGCGGGTTGGCGGGTGTTGGGTGGTGGTGTGGGGGGGGTGGGGGGGGTTGGGGGGGGTTTGGGGGGGGGTGGGGGGGGGGTTGGGGGGGTTGGGGGGGGGTTTCTTTGCACTGAGGTGTTTTACTTTGCGTTTTGTGCCTTGATGTTTCACAACGGTAAGATCAACACCACCTTCTTCCATGTCTCCCTCCTCCTCCTGTCCTTTTCATTCCTTCTCTTCCTGGCTTGCCATTGGGAATGATTCTGTAGATGACTGAAGCGTGTTTTCCCCCTGTTTGTTGGCCTACCTGTAAAATGCTGCCTTGGGAAGCAGAGAGAAAGGAGGTGAAAGGAAGGATTTATTCCTCAATCTATTAGCTATATGCTATCAGCTTGGAGATTGGATTTTTTATGATATATAACTTAGACTTGTCCTGTTTCTGCCAGAATAACTTAAAAGCATTTCATTGCTTCACTTATGTGCTAGCACCACACTCGTATGGAGTGTTCTAACAGCAAGTGCCGTCTTCTGTGGGACCAGGAATTCTCCTGATTCTCAGGCCTCTGGTGGGCATGAATTATGCACTTGGCTGGTGAGGGTATCGTAAGCAGCAAGCCGGATGGTCTGCAGTTGGTTTGGGGGGGGTTAAATGCTAATAATTCATGTGCTTGTTATGTATTGAATAAGTCACACTCAAAGCAGCCTTAATAAATGAGCTGAAATTGTTTATTAGTGCAATGGGACATAAGCATCTGTATTTGCTGAATGGGACAGAATCAAACCTGTGGGATTTAGTATTAAGGAAGCCGAAGCTCTGGAATTACCTTTGGGTGTGAAATGAGGATCCAGCTGTGAAATGCGTGCATCAGCAGTGAGTGCCTTCCATTTCACTTTGTCTCCACAGAGGTTGAGCTGGTTGATAGGATCCATAATTCATTGTGTAAGTGCTGTGCCTCTGGGGGGGACTGTGCTTTAGGGTTTGTTGTCTCCTTGGCTTGCGGGTGGCTCTGGTGTTGGTTGTAGTTTGGCTGTGGCTCAGGGTAACCTTCCTGGTTACTGAACATGCCTCAGTTTGTCAAAGGCTTGGCAGCTCCTGTAGTAACGAAAAGGAACCATTAAAGTTCCTTCCACCCTGTGAGCAGTTGCATGTGGTGAGGTGAAGACCAAGCCGTGTTTCTCAAATACAGCATCACACATGAGCCGTTTAAGCTGATTTTAGTCAAATCATTTTCCTGACTCATATTAGTTGCTATTAAACCTTTAAAGGAGCAGCTTCTCCATTTTGAGGAGTCTCAGTTTTCAGGCCTCAGCTTTGCAATGATAAAAGCTATATAAACTCCTAGATGTAGATGTATAACGTCTTAATACGGATCAGGGTTTGGTGTTGCTTTTTGCCTGCTGGTATCAGCACAAAATTGCCCTATTTTTGTAGGTAGTGTAAGTTTACCTTAAATTTATTATGTATAATTCACTTCTGCAACTTCTTTAATGCATCTAGAATGTCTGTCCTGCCGTACTAATGGGAAAACAAGTGAAGTAGGTGCAGAACTGTGCAGAAGATGACACAAAAGCTCTTTCTCTTGTGCTGTGCTCTCCTGTCGACAGCAGTGAGGCGCAGCAAGCAGATGGTTATTACTTTAATGGATTAGCTCTAAAAGAGTTCCAGGAAGAGCCCTATGAAGGACGTGGGTCTTTTGGGGAACTATTTCCCAGGTTTTAGGCTGTTATAATGTTAATTTTTCTCTGTTTTTCCATAAAGCCATGGTTTTCCTTGCCCACAGGTGACGGATAGGCCATGAGTGATACCAGGGTTTGAAAAGGAAAGTCAGCAGCCATTGTCAGGGTCAATAATGATTAACACAACAACCAGGCACAACGATTGTTCAGAACTGCATTCAGCAGCTCAGAACCCTGTGCCTTTGTGATTACTGTGGCATGGTACTGTTTCCCAGCTTAGATATGAAACCAGTGCAGAGGTAGGGGGTTGGGTTGGTTTTGTGGTTGGGTTTTGGGTTGGTTTTTAACTCCAGATGCAGGTTCCTCTGATTGCCTTAATCTCCATGTATTTAGCTCTTATGGAAGTCAATACAGGACAAGGCCTTAAGAAGTGACTGTTGAAGCTCTGATGGGAAGTCAGTGTAGGACTGGGATGCAGTTCATAGCATCCCAGACTGGTTTGGGTTGGAATGGACCTTAAAGCTCATCTGGTTCCCACCCCTGCCCCGGGCAGGGACACCTTCCACTAGAGCAGCTTGCTCCAAGCCCCTGTATCCAACCTGGCCTTGGCCAGTCTGTGGTTTTAACTCATTTGTAAGCAGAGCTTGACCTGTGCTGTGCTAAACTGTCGGTGCATGGAACAGCAGCAGAGTCTGTATATTCACTGGAAACAGATTTGGAGGACACGGCAAAGAACAGAGTTAATGGAAGGGCTTTGAGAAGCCCAGGCTGGGGCAGCTTTGATGCACAGGAATCTTTTGAGTTCTCTCATTTCCACCAAGGGCAGCTATGGAGGAAGCACTGGAGACTTGGCAGCTCTGCTCTAATGGCCGGCTGTGTAATGATACAGTATTGTCTTTTCACAGCAATACTCTGTGAGTCAGGTCCTGCTCTTGGCAGACATCCCTGCTCTGCACTGACCTGCAGTGCTACCATCGCTGGCTGGGGCAAGTGGAGCCTCGAGGTAACTGCCCAAAGCTCTTCATGCAGTCATTGCATGTGAAGCACTCTGATTTGTGCTGTATGCCTGCTGTAAGGGGGCCATCTTCATGTTCATGGCCATCTGCAGCGTCTGGCCAGAGCAGAATGAACTGTAATAAAGCAGAGGAGATGGTGTATTAAGAGAAGGATTTGAATTAAAACCACCCTTTTTTTCCACTCCTATCAGGCAGACAGGAAATTGAATAACAGACTGAGGCCCTTCCCCTTTCCACAGTGAATTTCATCCAGCCTTGCTCTTTTCGCCCCCCTCTTTTGGCATGTGTGAAGGGAATTGATTGATCCCATTTCAGTCCTTTCAGAGCAGGTGCATTTGTAGCCTTTTGTTTGCAATTGCAAAAGAGAAGGTGAGGAATGAAGGAGCTTTAAATCCAGAGGCACAGCTGTGTTCCTGTCCAGGTAGAACTGCCTCAGCGCTGGGCTGGGGTCACTGACAGACCGTGGTTGACTCGTGTTGTACTCATGGGGAATGGCCATTGCCCCCTGTATGTACCTTGTGGTTTCTTTGCAGTGACCCCATCTAACGTACTCCCCTTGCCCTGTGGAAGAAAAGCAGCAGTAGGAGAAGGAAGGGCACTTCCAGCGAGAGGCAGAGCTCAGTTTTGAGCTAATTTCACCTCAAAGGTTTTTCTCTATCAAGAAACGTGTCCAAGGCAGGAGGGTGAAAGAGATCTTAAAGGAAAAGAGTCTAAAACCTTCCTCTTTTCCTTGAGTTTCCCTTGCGCCTACACCTCCTGCAGAAAGAACCATCCCTTTCCTATTGCAGGATCTATTTCAGGTGCTCGCCTCTGGTGAGCAGGAGGGACTATGAGAGATGGTTTAATAGTGCTCTCTTTGGTACATTCTGGACACAAAGAGGCGTCCTGTTGAATCTCTTGACTACATTTGGATTTTATAGCCTTTAAGCATTAGCTTGTGCCATTTCGGTATTTGGTTGTTTGGCTTGAACATGTGTCTGGGGAAACTGGGTTCCAGTTGTAAGAAACTGGCTTAGGGAAAGACCCAGGAGGGGCAGGATTGCTGCTGAATGCCTCAGAGCAGTGATTTGTTAGCTTGTAGTTCTTACATTCCTTATGTTGTTGGACAGTGGGGGTTTCATGCTTCTAAAAGCAGATTTCCCCTTCAGCTGGGCCACAGATGAAAACACTTTGCATCAGGCTGAAATATTCCTGCACCATTGGAAAACAGAAGGATCGTGCCAACTGTTCCTGTTGGGTTGGCTCCCTTTGGAACCATAGATTGGAAAGTCAGTGGTGATTGCCTTGAATTCTCCTTATGGCATCTTTGAGACGTCAACTGTAGGAAGCACTGGCAAACTGCGTCCACACAGCAGCTTCCACCTGCACCAAAGGGAAGTGCATGTTGTATCTGAGGGCAGAACTAGATGGCTAAATTCAACTACGTGACCCCAGGCTCACTCTAAAGGGATGGGATATGTTGTATTTTAGCACATATTCAATGGATTAAGGTTCATGAATGGATTTTTGAAGTGGCTTACGTGGAGCAGCATCCTTTGCTGTAAGTCTGGAGGAACTCTGGGTTTGGCAGCTCTTGGATCAACGTTCAAGCCAAGGAGCTCATTAAAGCCTTTTTGTTACTTGAGAGTGAAAGGGATAGTGAGTGTTGCAAGTGATGCCTGTTCTGACCCCCCCAAAACTATCTTCACAGGGCCATAAAACTCTCCCAAGAGGCAGGAGACCAAAATCCACACTGAAAGCCTTCCACTAGGCCTGTGGAATGGAATTTGCTGTCAAGGGTTTAGGTTGGTTTGGTAGGAGACTGAGGTCTGACAATCCAGGCCCCTTCATGAGTGTTCCCACCTTCATTCCCAAAGGATTTACTGAGAATGCAGCTGTTTGGCAGCTAGTAGCCAAACAGGAAGGAGTCAAGGACTGAAAGACATTGGTTGTGCCAGTTAAAACTGATGTGTCAGTACCAAAGGGACCCTAGCAGAGAATATCCTGGTACAGCAGTTACTTAACTTGGTTATTAAGTGAGATTTTGTATGATATGGTTCTAATGTAATTGTGCAAACATCTACTTCTAATGCACCTGCCTTACTTAAAAAACACCTGTGTGTGTATATATATATATTTCCATTTGCAAAGAGCCACAACAGCCAGGAAAGAAAGGGGGGAAAATGCCATAAACCCTTTTGAAATAGAATTTAAAGCCACAGAATAAGAAAGGTTTGGCTCTTTC
Source organism: Psittacus erithacus (assembly GCA_009867235.2). NCBI lineage: Eukaryota > Metazoa > Chordata > Aves > Psittaciformes > Psittacidae > Psittacus > Psittacus erithacus. The sequence goes on along the minus strand of WYDI02025106.1, from coordinate 36,934 downwards.
TGCTTCACTATTCTATCAGTACAGCAGCAAAGGAAAAAGCTCATAAATCCCACCCTTGCAAGACACTAAAGCAGGCAAAAGGGGGTAAATTAGCCAGAATCTTAGCTTATTCTCTACACTGTGGTAGTCAGCTGGCTGGTACTCCCTAAGTCATGCGCAACTGAATATGTTTGCACTAATTATAACTGAGCATCATGGGATTTGTGTAAGCTGTGGTCATTCTAGCACTTATTATTGCCCATATTAAATGGGAACAGATCCGGTTGCTCTGCATCAGAACAGTTTAACACAGTCTGGGGGTTTATTGGTTGGAAAGCCTCTGTTCTACCTACTTTTGTTTCAGCTGCAGCTATCACATCTAACATGCAGGGTGCTTTAGACAAAGAGCTATTGTTTAATGCTCCTTCTTGTTGACTGACTTTATTCCACGTTATTGGTGCAGGAAAGACGCTTTCTGTTGGAACAGTCAAGTGGAGCATGGTGTTTGCTGGCTGCTTCAGTGGGATTGAGGAGGTTCAGTTGTGACAGAAACAAACCCCACATTTGCCAACAGCAGCTCTCCTCCGGGATCTCTTTTTGCAGTGGTTTACTCGGCTGTTTGCAGATGGAGTGGGCAACTCAAGCACTGATTTGCATTCAAATGCCACTGTATGCATTACATGACTTAAGAAGGTGTCTGGGGTAGTCTCATGGAAGGGATAGATAATAGAACTTCCTTCCTTCAGAATGGGATTCTCTTAAGTGACTCTTGAGGAGGTGTGAAATGTAGTAGTGTAGTGATGTGTAGTATAGTAACGCATGCGAACTACCCAGTAATGTACATAACAATGGGACTGATGTAGGTGTCTTAAGCTGGGATGGGATTCTATTTGCAACAATGATTTACTTCTCATTTCACCACATCATGTTCTAGCTCTTTTTCACCTTCTTTTTCACCATCTTTATATTGAATGCAGACCTGCTGGTCAAATGGCTCTTGTGCTGAGGAGCATTTGGGAATGCCTTCTCCTTACTGCAGTTCTGAAGCCATCAGTGCAAGCAGGAAGGGTACTTTCAGTCTTGTTGCTATAGCAAATTAAACCAGGAGTTCCTTTTTCTCAGGAATTCAGCACTTTCTGACCTGGAGTCATCTGGAACCAAACAAAATGCTCTTCTCCTCCTTTTAGCTGCACCCTTTGCATCCTTCAGTGTTTGCTGAGTTGGAGGCATCTTCTTGTTGTATCCTATCACTAAGCTGGGCTTGGTTCAGAAACTGCGCAGGTAAAGGAGGAGATGGGTGGAGGGAGTGAATGACAAACACCATCCTGGAGCCATGGGGCTGGGGAAGGTTTATGTCTCAGCAGTGTCTGGCAAACAGATTTCCAATGGGATTCAGAATGCACTGGAAGGAATGTTTGTCAGGTCTTGTCTTTTCCAAGGGTATTAAATGTCAATGCAGAGTTTCTTTGTGGTGAGTGAATTGTAGTAATTCATGCAGTCGTTTAGAGGACCAGGTATGTTTGTTTATGTACATGAGTCAATATGAAACACATGCAAAACTCTTGTGAACATTAAGAGGTTTCAAACGTTCTTAGCATTGGAATATTCATGGTTTCTTTGTAATTACTATGCTCAGCAAGATCTTTGGCCTCCCCAAATAGAAATCTGATTAAAAGATGACTGAAGGAATGAGCAAATATGAATTGCCTAATAAAATATAGATAAAGCTTAAATGGTTGGAGGTACTGGAAGAAAGGTAAGAGCTATCTCCCTCAGTCTACAAACCTATGGTGCTTCCTGGGTTTTGCGCTTCCCATTTTAATCTGCAGCAGCAGGTAGGGCAGAAGGTTGGCTGTAATTGCCCATGCCTCAAATAGCATTTACCAGTTCACAGCTGTGAGTCACTAGGTATCAATATGAATAATACCACTCCCTGGTAAGTGACAGCTCTGAAGGTTTATGGGGAGGGGGGATGCTGGTGGGAAGAGGCAGGAATACATGACCTGTACAAGCAGTTTTGGGATAACTCTAGAGAACATCCTTGTTTCCACCTCTCCCAAATGAAGAGCGTTTGGCAATCACTGCAATCACAATCACAGCTTCAGGTGGGATTCTCCTCCCACCCCTTCTTTTCTTTCCTACTCCACAGAGTCAGGCTTTCCAGCTTATGGTATCTCTGCTGTTTGTAGCCCATGACCCTGAGATGCCATTACCATCTTACTGGGCAGCATTGGATGTTTTCAGTGTTTCTAATACTGCCTGGTAATGATGATGATGGTGTTTCGTGTACAACGTGGAAAAGCTCAACAGCGAGTTTGGAAGCAGGTCAGTGGCCAAGAGAGAAACCAGCCTCGCCTGGCAAACCTCCCCAAGCATAAGTATCTTGAATGTGAAATGCTTTGGGTTCTAGAATAAAGGGTAAAAGCCAACCAGAAGGAAATCTTGGCCTCATTCTAAAGTTAGAGCGAGCCTGTAAATGGAAAACTGCAGAACACGGCACATGTTTGACACTGCAAGGACAGGACGTGTTCAAATGAGAATGCTTTGTAGGGGCGAGCTGAATGCAGGCACTCTGCTCCAAACACGTTCTCTTTCCTTCCTTTCAAACCATGGGAGCTTTGCAGAGAGTGAAAGCAAACAGGTATTGAAACGGAACACTCGAGTTTCCATTTTCTCTCTAAATCACCATGTTCCTGTCAGCTAAATAGAACTCAGGAACCTGACTGCCAAAATCAAATGTGGGGTTTACTCTTTCAGCTTTGCTGTTGTAACTTACTCTGTCCTTTTCACAGCAGTTCCTCTGGAGTTCTCCAGTACAATGTCCTCATAGCAAAGCAATGGTCTCATTCGGTTCAGATCTTTGAACTGCCATGTAATGCATATACCTTTATTTATATACAGATATACTTTGACATACATCTGTCACTTCTTGAGTGAGACTTAACTCCCATTCCCTTCTATTGTTTTCATTACTTTAGTGGCCTAATGATGCATTTTCAGCTACGATGGGCTTTGTTCTTATTCTATGAGATTTCTTGCTCTAAATTAATTATACGACTTAAAGTGACCTTGAAAGAACTAGCCTGGTCTAAAGGGACTTAGTGGAGGGGAGAATGTTGTTTCATATGGCTTATGGAGGCTTTTTGCTCTTTACAGTGAAATAAAACAACACAGGAAGTCGTACTTCCCAGTTCTCACATGTGAAAGGTCCTGTAAAGAATGATTTATAACAACTCTCACTGAGAAAGGGGATTATTGCTGGTTTTATCTGACACATGGCTCTATGGGCAGGTGTTTCAGTGTACCTGGCAGGTGTGAAGCAGCAAAAGGCATCCTGTCATCCCCCCTTGCCCTGAGATCTCTTACTGATCTATGGTGTGCTGGGGTTTTAATTACTTGCACTGAGAAGGTTGGTTGTTTCTTTGAACCCTCTTGTGAAGCATCAGCTGAATGATTCTCTGGAGCGCAGCGTGGATGAAATGTACTCCTTTATCATTTACTTGGATAGAAAGGTTGTATATCTGCCGTGCTGGAGCCAAAGACTTGTGAGTACCTTATGGCTATACTAAATATTACATGCAGTATAGCATTACCTACACAGTATAGCTCAGATCAGAGCTCTCTTAAGCTGTCACGACTTGAGAGGCCATTGCTACCCCGAGAGATAAGACTCACACTAAGGGGTGAAGAAAGGAAGGCCAAGGAAATGCTGCTGCCTTCTTCCTGGGGGATGCAGCAGGTCAGTAACCTCCAGTCCTTGGAGTAACAACAGCCCCACTTAGAACAGCACAGAGCTCTTACCAAGGGAACCGCTCCAGGGTGAGCAGCCTGTGCTATGATTTCTACCTTCTGTTGCATGAGGTGCTACAGCAAACTTCCCCTTCTTCTGAAAAGCACAAAGCAAAGCAGACAGATAGATAGCTTATCATCGTTATCATTAGCATTCACTGTGCTTAATTACATTACTAATAACTACACCAGTCTCCTGCCACTGTCACTTTTATTTAAGACTCAAATTTGTCTGCATCCCTGCAACTGAAGCCAGTACAATAAAGGATTTGTTGTAAAAGCAGCTGTGTTTAATGCTAGGCCACCTCTGTCCCCTTTCTGTGCCCTCCTCAGTACTGTTTTCTTTATTGACCAGCTTTCAGTATGCCTTTGTAAGTGACTAATAAGACCTGAATTAGTATGGTTGTGAGTCAAAAGGGAGGAGGGAGTGAGGAAGCCAAGCAGCACACCACAAGCAGTCTTACTGGTGTCAAATCCTGTTGAAATAGGACGTAACCTTCTGTTTCCATTTTAGATCTTTATTAAATCAACTTTTTCTACCACCTTTGTCTCCTGAAAGGCACCATGATTTTGAACCTATCCTTTAATATCGAATGTCTTCCTTCTGCCCACCACCTATTTCCCCACCCAAGGATATAAGGCAATCTTCCTCAAGCCATTTCTGTTAGTTGTTATGGCACGTTGACAGCCTGAAGAATATGGACTCCTTAACAGCTGCTTCATTTCTCCAGCTGCTGGACAGACTATGGTCCTCTGTGGGCATCTTACTAGACAGTGCTGGATTTTCTGGATCTACTCTAACACTGTCTGGTAACGATGTTTAAAGGGTGAACCAAACACCACCATGTATCAGGAGCAGCTCTCACTGAAAGACATTGTACCACAATTTAGGCCAAAGTGGAACATTTGGACAAGAGGGTAAGGATGATGGCTATCGTGTTAACAGGTATTTTTAGATGTAGTAAATGGCTATAATCGTAAATACATTGCTGGAAGTCACTCTGGTAGATGCTGAGCCTTGATGTTGCTGTGAAGGAGGTGAGGCAGGCCATGTCTAACATGCAAAAGGTGTATCTTCTCAGGGGCACAAGCACGCTTTCTTCTCCCCACACAGTGGTTAGAGCTGTGACGCAGCCACATGGCACAGCCCTTGCCCAGGAGGCTGAAGGATTTACTTGCAGTGCTGCCATGCCTGGCTGTGAAAGGTGGTTAGGGCAAGATGCTGGTTGTAAAGGTCACTCTTCCCAATTACACTTCAATTACACCTCCATGGTTGAACGGCCTATGAACTTCCAACCGTATAACACACCCCATCATAGGCAGTGCTTGCAGCCCATGGAACAGGTGGGTTAATCACTCCCATCATTCCATTAAGAAACAAAGGAATTTAACCCAGGTAAGGAACAGCTACTGAGTGCTGACCCTGCTCTACCTACCGAGCAGAGAACAAGAGCTGCTGCTGCCCCACTCTGTATAGCAACTCATGTAGAAGTGCACCACTGCACTGAGCGTGAGAATGGATGAAGTTTGGGTGAGAAGCTGGGGCCTCCTTAAGGAATAAGTACACTCAGATGACCTAGAGGTCAGATTTAAACAAGTTTCCTGGCATGACATAGGAACAAGTGCTTGAGGAGACCTTTTCTTACTGTAAGAGTATTATCTTAGTGACCTAGAACATAGTGTTTGAGCCAGAAAGTCCAGCTCCATCTGCTTCAGTAAAAAAGCACTGCAAGTGTTAACATTGCTTGCTGTGTTAAAGATCTGTCTCTGCAAGCAGATCCTGGCATCACTCAATATCTAAAACTAAGCAGGTATTGCAGGCCAAATCTGGGGACTAAATTAGGTGCAAGTCTTGCCCTCCTCTAGTGATGTTTTCATGCCTCCTGCCTGAACTACACATACATGTTCAGCATCAGCTTTTGCTTACCCTGCAGGTCCTCCCTAGTCCTTGACAGGTTAATCCAAGTCAGTACTTCTTTACTTGGCAGACAACCTGTAGAGGATGCGAATTCGTGTCAGAAGTCATTAGCAGTTCCCTTTACAAGCTGAGATTCACCCTTACACAAGGAGCATCCATACTACCTGCACTTCTGAAAGACTCTTGGGATGGGGCGCAGCCCTTGTACTGATGCTTCAGTGTTGTCCCCATTGGTTTTCAGCTCCTTCCTCTGAGAAATACAAGACAATGCCACGCATGCACTCTGACCACAAAGTCCTCTTTAAATGTATTCCAAGTATTGATTTCTGTTTGAGGCACAGCACCAAAACATCTTCCCCATCCTCAACTGAGTGTTAATCCCCTTCCTCACTCCAAAACAGGGCTGGGATAAAAACACAGCGGTACCCGAGCAAATTCTGCATTCTCTGCCTTTGCCAATGGAAATCTCTCCATGTTTTTCCAATGCCTTGCAGTAAGCTGGGTGTTTCCTTCCCAAAACCACCAGGTAATACAGGAAGAGTGGGAAAACCAAACTAATTTGTGTCGAACTTCACCCTGTTGCCACTACAATGTGAACAGCTTGAAAGGCGCTGACTGTGCCTGCTTTAACTCCATGGTTGACTCACTGGAACAAGCTCAGTTTTGTGCTTGCCCTCGCAGGTTGTAATTCTCAAGTCGAGAGAAGGAAGCAGCAGAGGAGCTTCTCTGGTAATTAGCCTCTGCGTTAATGAGTAACTGGCACACAAGGGATTGAGGAAATGGGGTGAAATTTGAGTGACTCTGCAAATTGGCTTTTAACAAGCATTGCAGTAAGATGGATTGAAGCACGCACCCACCTCCCAGCTCTCCTTAGCACAAAGTGTGGGTCCTAAGCTCAGATGAGTTGAGTAAATAAATACATAACTAACAAACAACTCTAATGGGGCATCCAGGGCCGGGACAGGAATGTGCCTTAAAAACAAAGGAACAGAGACCAGGGAAATCCCTCTGCCCACCCCCATGGTGATGTGTGCTTAGGAAAGTGTCCCTTCAATCTTGCCTCAGACAGCGACAGTCATGAGAGCCAGGGGCAACCCAGAAAAATCCCCTTCTGCCTCAGTATCTTTCCCTCCCCTTCTCCTGCTGATTTTCATCTCACTTCAATTGGTTTCACAAGACAGCAGTTCCACGGGCAGGATTCTTGGGATGGTTTCAGAGCTGTCTGAGGCCTGGTCTGCAGCAGATTCAGTCTAAAGCAGTTGTCTCACTGAGGGGAGTTTTACCATGGTGAGGGCACGTTGTTTAGCTGACACTCATGTACATCCGCAGTTCTGCTGTGCTGCTGGTGATGGAGCTGCTCCACACACGGGCATGGTGGGCAATTTCGCAGCCAGATGGATGCAGTGGCCAGAGCTGCTGGTAAGTTCTATACACTTCTCTTCAACTCCTATAGCAGTGAACTGGAAACGGTTGTGTTTTACATTGGTACTGCTTCATAATCAAGCAAGTTAAATATTTACTGGTTATTGCTTTGTCTAAGGGAAAGGCCCTCAGCCTTTCCCTGCCCTATCTTTTTAGTCCTGGATTTAATGGTGGAGTTTTCCTTTAGCCTGAGTGAGTGCCTGCTGATTGCTGTCTTACCAGGCAAAGTTAGATCTAGCTATCTGTGTCTAATACTGTCTGGTAATGCCGTCAATCGCATCGGCAAAAAGCTTCGTCTTGACACAGAGATGGAGAGAAAAGCTTGCCTTCATCAGAAGAATGGATGGAGCCTCGTGTCTGGGCCTTCCCACTGGAGTTTGGGCATATGCCAAAGGCTTATTCAAGTGCACAGTCTTGTTCACACCCAAGCATGGACTGTAATGCCTGCAGAAGTATAGAGAGACATGAGGAAAGTCAAGAGAGTATCAGCTTGTAGGTAGGTCAAGATATGTTTTCTGAGCTCCTGTATGCCAGCAACCTTTGGATCTATTGTCAGACTGGCCTGAAATGTGATGGGTGCAGGCACAACCACCTCAGCTCTCAGTTTAAATGGCTTCTTCTGTTTGGAAATGATGTACTAAATGAGCAAAATTCAGCAATAGCTCATTGTACCCTGTAAATAAAGTCTGCTTTATTCTTACACTGACAGAAAAGTACTTTTACAGGTACCTTATAAAATACAAGGGTTTGCAAAGCCCTCACTTCAGCAAATCTATCTGAGATGTGATTAGTCAAATCACACAATAAGAAAGGTGCTCTGATTCCCCACATGTGACTATCAGCTTTTATCCTTCCCATATGGAGAAGCAGCAATAGCCTATGCCAGTTGTTTGATTCCTTAGTCCAGCACTCTTTAGTTGTGCACTGTAAGGGCAATGAGAGGGAGTAGCACCACAGAATGTATTCCTGACCTCAACTGCTGAGCATCCAGTGCCTCAAGGCATGAGAATTGAGACAGCAAAGTTCTCTCCACGAGTCTCACTGAATTGCCAGGAATTCCCCAGTTAGGAAATGGCCCTGCTCAGATGATGAAGATGCTGTGAATGTCCTGGTTAAAGTGACTCACACCGGCAAGTCTCACTCTGCAGGGTACAAATGGAATTCCTTTGCATAGTACAATTACTTTATGGATACCTGTTACCTCTTTCAGTATATGGCAGTGTTTCACCACTTTCTTTCCTCCATAAGCCTTTCCTGGTCCAACACTTACCCTTTGGATTTCACAGAAGCTACAGTCTTTTACTGGAAGCCTCCCTGTTTCTATTCCTGCCTTCATAAAGATGCTCAGGATGACCTTCAAGGGTGGGTTTGAGTTATGGTGCTTCCTGAAATGAAACAAATTTGACCTTTCAGCAACGCTCCCCTTTCCTAATTACCTTTAAATGAAGTGAAAACAAGAACTCTTTCATCTCAAGGTGTTCTTGGGTCTATTGGTAATAAACCAAATCCCATGAGGTGCCCTGCGCAGTCAGTGCTGAAGGACAGGTATGCACAAAACACCCGCAGAGAAGGCACAGGGATGAAGATGTGACTCCGGTCCCTAGTGCTGTGCTCACAGATCCTGTTACCAGGAGCTTGCTCTAATTATTCTGATTAATATTCTACTGTCACTGCCTTTATCACTAGAATCCACATGTGGATGAACACATGCATAAGGATGGGTTTCTCTGGATAGTGTAGAGATATGTTTTTGTATCTTACATGCTATTTAATGTGCTGTTTCACTGCCTTAGAGCTTCTGTTATTCATTTTAGACATTTAAGTTGTATATTTAATAAAATATGAATCTCAACCCAGCTCTGAGCTGAATTTCTTTCCAACCAATACAGATTTCTGCACATTTAAACCCAGGAAACTCCTTCCCCAGTGGGGGAATTCAGTCAAATAATTCCTGTCCAAGAGCAGTAACTACTTCTCAGTAGAGCTCTGTATGAGATACAAGCTGGCTCCTTAGAGTGTTCTCAACTGCTTTGGGTGTAAACTGGCACTGATACAGTTGTGTACCTCTAATTTATGACCAGCTATAGGGGGTCACACCTCTGTGAAGCTGGATGGGGGTTCGAGGCAATGCAGATGAATCATTGCCTTCTCCTCACCCCACTCATCAAGTCCTAGCCAGCCACATGAGACTGAAACCACCCCAGCAATGTTTCAGCAAGTTATACACTGACATAGCCTTGATTTCCAAACAAGGGGGAGAATTTCTCAATGAGAAACCCCTTTATCCAGATTAAATGGTCCTGACAAAAGCCAGGAGCTAATGTGTCTCAGAATACAAGCATTAAACTGTCCATTATAACTCCTTCACAAATGCATATATTTGTGAAGACTACAGATCATAAGAGACTGTGTGTATGTGTATATATATATAACTATATGTATATAAATACGTATAGATATTTAATGTTACTTGTCCTCCTGACCTGTAGTCTGGACTAAGCCAAGGAGTCTTCTGCCTTCAACATCCTCTTATGACCCTTGAACTAGGAAGTCAGACCCACCTGCACAAAGGGGGATTGATCCTAAACCAAATCCCCCTCCGAAGAAAGCAGTGGGAAAGCACTAACATCTATCTGATCGACCCCACTGACTGCCAAGGGGACAGCCCGGGTAGGTTATCTGAACTGAGCAGCAAACAGAAAGCTGTATTGCTGTTGGGATTGCCTGGGCTCAGAGAAGGTGCAAACTGAAGCAATCTGTTTCCTCCCAGCACAATTACATCTTGCTTTGTTGATAAAGGACTTATCACAAGAGCAAGGCAAGTAGGAACCTTCCAGCTACTTGTAGTATCTTCAGCAACACTCTAAAGGCTTCAGAAACTACAAATAGAGTCCCTAGCACCAGCTGGCTTCTAGGCACAGGCACAACTTTTAAATCCCAGCTTGCAGTCTTGGTTCCTGGTAGATTCTGTGGGCTTTTTGGTGGCAAAACTTTGTAAGCAGGTTATTATACTGAGGACCAAAAAAAAAAGAAGTGGGCACATTTCCCTTTCATTTCCCTTAAAATGCTTTGGTACTGAGAATTCGGAAAAGCAGGGACAAAAACTGGATTTAAAGCTGGGAAAAGGCATTTTTCTTCAACCTTATTTGTTCCTCCAAACTCCTAAAGCCCTTATTTCAACATGCTTAAGGCGAGCATAGGTTCTCCTGAAGTTAAATATCCTCTTACCAGCCCACAGCTTGTGCTATGACATACACAAACAGTTCTGAGGACTCTGGTGCATTAACACTTTATATACCACTAGGTAAAACACGAAGTACATTCTACACCATCAGGCAACAGCCCATTGTGCCTTTACACAATAAAACTCAGCATCAGAGTAGGGACAGCACTGTACCAACCACAGCCCCTCCCTCTTCTTTGCTTGCCTCCCATATAAGTATTAGTGTTGCTTCCTACTGCTACGTATGAGCACTAGGAAGGGTTTGGAACTGGCTTTATTTGCTACCATAATGCTCTAGAGCAATGCCAGTTGCAGAAGCAAATAACCAGGAGACTTAGTTGTAGACTCCGAGTATTCAGACTTCTTATTTGGCTTTACTAACATTAACGTAATAGTGTAGCAATGTATGGGTGAGCACATCCTTTCCTGTTTCTAACAGGGAGCTGAGCAAAGACAAAGACAAAGCATTTAGTTTTCCCCAGGATTTTCATAGGAATCAAAACATTTATGGGGTCAAAACCCAACCTGAACCCTCTTAAATACTTTAATAGGCATCATGAAGCAGTAGGAACTCCAGTGTGTTAAAGGCAATTCACATCTCATTTAAGTAAGATGAAAGCACAATCAATAGCAAGGATTGTTCTCAGCATGGTATGGATGTTCTTTACATCTTCAGAGTATCATCAGCCTTATACGTAGTGTGGAGGCTATTTGTACACTTGGGTGGTAGGGAAGAGGAATGCAATACCCACCCCCCTTAAGAAGCTCTTTTATTCCTTTGTCAGTTTATTTTAGGCAAGGAAAGGTGGAGTCAGCTCCCAAAGCAGTAAATGGAACAAGCACCTCCTGGCCCAGCTGTTAAACCTAAACTGACTCAAGAACAAAGGTCAAGACTACAGAAACTATGAACACGTCATTCGATTGTCTCACTCAACAGAAGCAGGCTGAAGTACGAAGGGAGCTGCTCAATGAACAACACACGCTCTATGAAACTACCCACCTTTTACAAGGCAATAGCAGGTTTCTTCTCTGTTGTTGTGAACTTGCTTAAAAGCACATGGCATCCAAACTACTTCCAGGTTCAGGTGAGGGGATTGGTGCTCAGAGCAGAAGGCTCAGGAGGAGATATATACACATATCAAGCATGATGATACATATATATATGTATCTTATATATAGAGGAGAATACATCAAGCACAGTGACTCCTTAGGCAGGTTCTGCTCAAGCACTGTTACCTTCTGGCCCTGTTAACCCACTTCTAAACAGTGTCACAGCCACAGGACTTAAGGGGGGATTGGAATAACCAAGATGATCTGACTTTTGATTAAGATTCCATTTAAATGTTGGTGTCCAAATGCAGATCACTGATTGGGCTGCATTAAGCCCTTCCCTCAGTCCCTGCAGCTGGGAGCCAAAGCCAGGGAGAGGCTTAGCAAACAGGGAGGAGAAACAACCTCATCTGGATTGCTAATTCTATTTGCATACCAAACACCACTTTAAACAAAGCCATTTAGATTTCTGTGAGCAAGCCTACCTCATTATTCACTATCTGCTACTTGATGGCTGTGAGCCTTTCAGTAAATGCATGCAGAGTGAGAGCAAAAGCCTTAAGTGCCACTGAATAAAGGGAAACCCAAAACCAAACTAGGATGGGTTAGTAACATGCAGCTCTTTCATTGCTTACTTGCCTTTGGTCTCTGTTTCCCTTAGAACATGTCCTAAAATCAGGGCTTTTTTAGAGCTGTTGGGCACAAAGAAACTACCTATAAATATACCTTAGAGCATAACAAGCAGGAGACCAGGAAGAGTCAGAGGTAACAGTGTTTGTGTGCTGAACAAAGTGAATTAGACGCAGCCTGCATTTAAGGCCTTTTTCCTTTGTTCTTCCATAGCTGCAACTCAGAAGTTTTAGGCATGACTACAGTGAACTGAGAGGTCTCCTATTCCCTGCTCTATCCCATTTTCCCACCCTTTATCTGGATATAAGGGTACGAGGGGAGTGGGGTGTCTTTTGTATCATTTTGTTTGCAATATTACCCTATTTCAGCAGCTAAATAAATGGTAAGAGGGTCATACATACCCCCTCCTCTCGTGCCCCGCTCGCTGCCTCCTTGTACATCCCAATGGCAGCATCCACTGGAACAGAGTGGGAAAATAAAGCAGACTGGGAAAAACACCTGTTGCTTCCTAACACACACCTTTCCTCCAGGCAGGTGTGAAGGAATTCTTCCTTCATCACTGTTGAAGGAAGAGGCTGGGCACAGAAAGGGAGAAATCCATATCCCTTATTCCTGTTTTTAATGAGAATATCTCAAGCTTTTCCCTGTTTATACCTCCAGTGGCTCTCTCTAATACAGTTACTATATTCAGCTAGTTCTATTCATAGATACCATGGTCAAACCACTGCTGATCCCAGAAAAACTTAATTGTTTTGGTGAGTAAATGCTATAGGTTCAACCTGAGAGATCAACTGGATGTATGGGAATAGCGTTACCTGTTTATACTGCAAGGTGCACTTCTCTGCAGGAACACTGTACATGAGATCCTGTTCCTGTGGAAATGAAATGGAGTTAATCACTCCTTCAGTACTGTAAGAGTCAGTAAGCGAGGCTATTTGAGGCCAGAGCTGTAGCTGTCACACACCCAGCGATACCTAACCAGCCCTTCAGGGTGTTTTCATAAATGTGATAAATCAAAGACGAGTTCATCTGTCACTGAGCTATGCTGCTGTTCACAGCAGACCGTACCTCTTCAGTAAGGGACAGCTATTTGGTGCAGGCAGCTGATGGAAACAGAAGAGCATAGAATCCCAGACTGATTTGGGCTGAAGGGACCTTAAAGCTCATCCAGCTCCAACCCCATGCTACAGGCAGGGACACCTTTCACTAGAGCAGCTTGCTCCAAGCCCTGTCCAGCCTGGCCTTGAACACTGCCAGAAAGATACCTCTGTCAGCACAAAGCCACCAGGACACTGAATGTATCTCAATCTGCATATAGCTCACTAACGTAAAGCTGTTTCCTAAGTGAGCAGCTCACCTCTACTCCAAAATCACAATGACCTTCTAGCGGTATTTAGAGCTGGGATGAAGCAAGAGTCTCCTCAGCCTGGCCTACAGCATCCATTTGTGTCGTAAGGTGTTAGATGCTACCTGAGTGTTTCAAAAGAGAAGCCAAGCTCTGGAGCACTACGAGAGACAGTTGCTTCATGTGAAGCTCCAGGGAAGCAGTGTGAACAGCCTGCAAATGACTGGCTATGCCACATAAATGGTTAAGCTCTCCACAAGGATAAAGTAAAAATAGCGAGCAGCACGGCTCTGTGGGATGGGCTTTGTGGCTTATGCAAAACCTGACTGACAACACGCACGAAAACCTGGCCCCATCTGACACTGTGAAGCAACTGCTTTTCTGAACTGCAACGCACTGCCAGTAACTCCCAGCAACAGATGGGGCCCTGTCAGGGACTGAGGAGCTCACAAAGTACAGAAAGAAAGAGCTGGAACAACCCATAGCCCGTCACAGTCCCATCGCCGTAAAACTCACTGAAACCATTGGCGTAGTTTGCCCTTGGGCTACTGGACTAGTAGCTTTCATCTGAAATTCATTTCTAAGAGCATCTGGGCATCCCTCTCACCTTCCCAAGGAGGGCAGGAGGATGGAGCCTCCTGCCTCCTCTGGCATCGCTTCACAGCGCGGGAGGCATCCAAGAGACAGGCTCAGACTTGAGCAGTGGTGGATTCTGAAAGGAACCAAAGGCACTTTGAAAAGAGGGCACATGCCTGGTGAGCCCGACTGGTACAGCACTGAGAAACGTGTTTAGTCTCAGGAAAAGTCCTGCCAAGGAATGGGTTGTGCTTAGAAAGCTTTTGAGAGGCTCCCAATGTGGTACATGAAATGAAACGCCTGAAGAAAATTCCACAGTGAATAAAAGAACACTGAAAATCATCTAGGGAGGCAAAGGTACACAGCTGAACACAAAGAGGGCTGGCTTTGGGTCTGTAGTAGCTCTCAGCACTGACAGACTGGCTCTCTACTGGTAGCGCTGACAACATCCCTGTGTTTTAGGGAAGGTCACTGTGGTTATTCCATCTTGACCACAATATACATCAAGTGACCAGAGCAAGCAAAAGCAAACGAGGGGGAGACTTTGCATAGTGGGGTGACTCTGTTGCAACAATGGGCACGAGCAACTCCTTGGAAGCAGTTTATCCTTAAAACCCAACCCAAACCACCACGTTTTCTTTCACAGCTGCTGCTGCTGCTCATTTCCTATGAATTCTGGAAGTCAGCTATCCAGGCAGGAAACTGGAGCCAATGAATTCACATGTGATTTGTTTTCCTGTGAGGAAAATCAGAACTTGGCCCTTGTCACTTACACTGCTGCTTTTCTTATATATATAAATATAGACACGTAAAATATATATAAAATATTAATCATAGAATAGCAAGTTGGAAGGGACCTCAACATCTCTAGGCAAAGCAAGACCTAGTCTAGACATCCTAGTACCTATTAAAGCTCTTGTTCAGTGTTGGATCCAGTTTTAAGAGGCATGACTTATATAGATATATAGATATATATGTATGTGTGTGTGTGGCAGTGAGCTGCTGAAGTTATTCATTTAGATGCCTCACTGATGCAAGGATGAGCTACAGAATCCTAGAATCTTCCAGATGCCCCAGAAAATGCATGTCCTTGCCTAAGGGAGTTACACACTTGTCTCTTAGCTGCCAAAGCAGCCATAGCATCCATCTCCCTGTGCCCCTGTGATGACAAGCAGTTTTGGTTTCTATTCTTGAGCTTAAGAATATTTGCAGCTCCTGAGCATTGGCCCAGACCTCTGGCAGTAATTCACCACTGCTGCCCTATGAGTTCACGTACCTGGAGCAATGAATTTCATCCCCTATGATTCCACTGCAGCTTCTTAGTTCTGTAACTGCTCCCTCCAGTTTCTGTGAGTTACTGCCTTGCGCTGCTTTCTGGTCTGGCACAATCTAACATGGACAAAGCAAACAGATGGTCAAAGGTTGATCTTTATTTCTTGGTCTTCATCATGTGGCACAAGCTGTGCTCAAAAAAAGCTCAGAAGGGTTTTATAGCAATGTCAGTAAGACCCTGGGCTTCCAGACGCTGATTTTGTCGAGGGTGTAACTGCCTGAAGGCTGGGAATGCTGCAAGCTTGGGCAGCTAGAATTGCTCTGTTGAGAACACTGGGATGCTGTGTTAGTTTGCAATGGGCTCAGCCTTGGTGCAGAGCAGAAAGCAGATGTGTTAAGAGTTCTGTGGGCAGGAAAGCAAAGAGCCATTCCTCCTGCCTGCAACATTCCAGCCACTGTTAGTGTGAAACAAATATAAACAGCTGTTACACGCAGCCCAGAGTCACCCCTTTCCCACAGCCACCCAACAGAGGTTCTGCACCATTAAGAGCTGCAAACACTCTGCACTCAGCAAAGCACACTCCTCTTACTGTAATGGTCCTCTGCTTTGCTCTTCCCAAAGCCATTATCTGCTGCATAAGACAACTCAGAGAGAAGGGGGTTTCAGTGCTCCTGAAAGAGCTCAGCACTTCATGCACCCCTTGCAGCAATGCACTCGCAGCAGCAAAGCCATCTGAGGCATGGCTAACTGAGGATTAAATCACCTGAAAAATATGCAAAGGGCTCCTCATGGCCCACACAGAAACAAAGAACCTGGCGAGCCTTCGGTCAAACCTGGGAACCAGGACTGGTCACAGGATCTACCTTGGATGCTGTGTCAAAAGCAGGGCCTTTCCCTACCTAAATGGGAAAAGGAGGGGAACAGGAGGTGAGGGAAGGAGTTCAAACAACAAGAAAGCAATTTTAGAAACAGCACAATAAAACAGAGGGAAAGGCAGGGAGGGGGTAGGACGCGTTAACAACAGCTCTTTCACATATTCTCCCTTTTCCTCACTACAGTAAGGTCCTGCCTGCAGGTCCTAGCCCACCAGAAAGAAGCAGAGCATGGCACAGCACACAGTTCAGCCCTGCCCCAGCCTCACCAGCCCTCTAGGGTCACCTCTGCCTCCCCAGCAGTAACCTTTCCCCCCTACCTCCAACACAGCGAAGCCATCCCTCCTTCAGCTTAGTGTCCTGCAGCCTCCAGGGCTCTCTACTGAAGCTCTGTTGTCAGGGATGAGACACAAAGGTGGACTGGCCTCAGGTCTGATCTCCATGATGAGCTCCTGTGCTCCTGCTGGTGGAAGATAGATTGCTAATGAGGCGTGAGGAGGTGAAGGGAATTCACCTGCAAGTGTGGAGGTGTAAATTGGGATTTAGCTGATCTCAGCTGCTCTGTTGTCCCGTTGTGCTACAAGAAACACCTGGGGGAAGGGGATGGGTCAGCCTCCTTGTAATACATAAGGTTTCTGTGACAGATTACATGAAATGGGCTCATGTGCTGAACCTCCCACAGGTGTTGGGGGGTTTTAGTGGCCTTGGTACAAAACTATGACAGTAAGCAGCCAAAAAACTTGGGATTTCATGTTTGAATTTGGAGGGTTCTCCTAACTGCACAGCTTTGTGCCAGCATTGGGGCCTAATCATTAATTTCCACATGCCTATGGCCTGCTGTGCAGGAGGAGACAGGGCCAGATGAATAAACTTCTCTGGGAAGCTGCTATACGTTGCACTGCTTCCTATTGTTTCCCTGTGGTACTGAAATAAAACCTACACACACCACAACCAAGCTGCAGCTCAGCTCTGGATGGGGACCACACAGTTCACTGCTTGGAGGCCCAAGCATGTGTTGTGCAACAAACATATCCAATAATTATCTATTCTTGTCCACAACATGTGAAAACTTGGGTTTTCCATTGTACAGGTGAGAAAACTGAAGTCTAGATAAGTATGTGAGTTCTCCTGTCTCTCACAGTGGGTTTCTTGCAGGGCCAAGGGGAGATGATGCTTTCTGACCCCTACAACCCTGCTGCACACTCAAGAACATCATAGAATAGTCTAGGTTGGAAGGGACCTCATTCAGTTCTAACCCCCTGCAATAAGCAGGGATATCTTCATCTAGATCAGTTTGCTCAGAACCACATCCAATCTAGCCCTGAATGTGTCCAGGGATAGTGCATCCATCACCTCTCTGGGCAAGCTGTGCAAATGTTTCACCACCCTCCTTGCATAAAACAGCATGCACAGTGCTTCCAGGCTGCCTCCACAAGGCAGGTTTTTCCCTCCTAGATCATGCTGTGACCCCCTGTAAAATAACCCTGTAAGAAACACTGCTCCCATTGGAAAACAGCAATGCCAAGCTAGGAAAAACTTGCTTGGAATTGACCTCCAGAGAGACTTTGGGAATTAGTCTGTGTAGGGGTGGGAGCAGCCTCCAAACATGATTAAAACATTGTTCTCAGAGACAGTGTTGTTCTGACCCTCCAGTTAGCTGTGGGAAAGGGCACTGGGAGCACACACACCACCAGCACATGAGTCACTGCTCAAAAATCCTTCAATGAAAGAGATTGTCCAGATAGTGCTGCTCTCCCACAAGAGGGCTGGAGCTGGTACCCAGCCCCTGTGGTGCTAATCCCAGCCCTGAGTGCTGGGTTTGGCTCAGTGGCTTTGGGATGGAACAGTGCTGCTCACCTAACTCTGGGATGATCAGGAGCAGGTGCTGCTAAAGCATCTCTCATAAGCCACTGAAACAGTAGTTTTCATCCTCAACTTGCATCTATGCAGAGAGAGAAGCATTAAAAATGCATTCCTGCAGTAAAGCTAAGACTGGTTTCTTCAGCAAGCAAATATTAGCACTTTCATGCAGCTCGCTTCCTTCCAGAGAATGGTTTGTGAAACCAATCTCTGCTTACAAAACCTGAGGGAATTCCAGACCCTGAGACCTGCTGTCTCCCCTACCTGCAGCGTGTGTCCATGTGTGACATTAGCTCTCTATTCCATGCTTTTCCTGGCTGTTGAATAACAAGGCTCCATTGCTTGACTCAAGGTTCTGCATAAGTAATGATGTAGAACATTATTTTTTGAAGGAATTTTCCACGGTTTAATATTTGACTTTTCACTGGGCTTTGCTTGATACAGCGCCCCTTGGATTTCATAAGCACCTTCAAAAAGAATTATAACCTTATTATTGCATCTTCTAGCATGGAAATAGATTTCTTATATAAATCTTGATATATCTTATAGTCAAGGGACTAGTTTGTTATACTTGTATTTCATATGGCTCCCATAAGGCTTTCAGAAACATGAATGCAAAAGGGCTTTTCACATCAAAACATTCCAGCTTTATCCACTTAAACAAGAGACCAAATGCAGCAGCAAGCTGTCCCACTGCCTGATTCCCAAACCTGATGACTCAAATGTCACTTGTAAAGATGATTAAGTCACAGAAAGTCTTTGAAGAGTGAATTAAACACGCTGTCTCCAACTGTACCTGTGTTGGCAGCCCACATTCTTCTCTATTGCAGTTTATCTTAGACTGATTTTCCAAGATAATAAGGATTATGCAGCCACTTTGCCATTGCTTACTCTAATGACTTTTAAAGCTATTGGTGAAGTTCTACAAACCTCAGTTTTTATAGGCCTCTACATTCATGTAACCAGGCAGAAGGGAATAGGTAGAAGAGGGAGAAGCGATGAATGCTCCTTCCTCCTTCCATCCAAAGGAAAACCTCTGTTGTTCTTTGAATTACATGCTTAGCACTGGAGATTCAAACAGAAAAGGGTGGAAAAATAGTGTCCAAAGTGCATTTAAACAGGAAAAAAGGGCAAATACACAGTGCGGCCTCCTCTGGTAATTCCCTACGGAATACATCATCTCACTGTATGTAAAGAAACACATACGAGCATTTTCAGTGAAGGAAACTCCTCTCTCAGCCCTGTGCCTGTCAGCCTCCCCCCTTCTCCAACAATTAGGCAATATTTCCTAGAGGGTGTAACGTTTGCTGAAGGCATTTGCAGCCGCAGGTTGCAACACTGCCATCTTCCCACTCCGAGCTGCTCTCTATATGACCAGAGAGATTAGGTTGGGTGGGTTGGCCATGAGAGGTAATCCAGGAAGGCTGAAGGTAAGGCAAGGTCAGGATCCTGACTGGCTCCGTGTGAGCACTGGAGCTAATCAGAGGCATTGTGTATGAACAGGAAAATAGAATGTTCCTGAAGGTCACGGCGACCGGCAGGGAGGAGTGCCAGGGCATTCACACCGGCTTGGCACAGCCACACTAGAGGATGCCGGGCCAACAGAGAGGCTGAACGGGAGCCAAATTCCACCTTCCACCAATGTTTCTCATCCCTTTTAGTTGAGGGGTGATAGGGGAGTTACCACATAAGAAAACGCAGGCCCAGCTCTTTCAGCCTGCTTCCAGATGCACCGGAGCATCTCCATGGCCTCACTCCAGCAGCTCCACATCCCTCTTGTGTTGGGGTCACAAAGCTGAAAACTGGAGTGTGTTTTCAGCACCAGAACCCCCTTGTGTGACCAGCATCAGCCTCCAGGCAGCTCTTGCCAGGGGATCAGCCTATGTTTAAAGCACTGAAGGTTTTCTGACCCTCCCAGACAGGCACGGCAGACTCGGAATAAAGCAGAAGCAGACTGAGTTGCTGAGCCTCTGCTCGCTGTTGAGGATGCACTGTGCTTCAATCAATGAAGTAAGGCAGCCTGTACTCTTCCAGAGCGCAAACCTGCTCCATCACAGGATGTTTTGCTTCTTTAGAAGCTGTTTGTGGCCAGACTAGAAGTCAAGTGCAAGATCTCTGAACTAAAGGCAGAGGTGCAGTTAGAGCTCTGCTAAAGCGTTTAGGAACTGTCAAGCAAAGGTTAGAATTTCCATTCCTTCTTGTTGGCTTAAGATATAGCTTTAGCCCCTGAAAGATGGGGCTAAAAGGCATGAAGCTGTGGTTGTACAGAATACCTCTAATTTTCATGAAGATACGGTCCAGAGGGGTTTATCACTATGATGCTTGAAGCCATTTTGTGTCATCCCATGGCAGCAGTGCTGGCTTACACACCAAACAGTTACTTGCATCTCTAGTGTGATACTTGGCTTGAATGTTCCAGGCCCTTACTCCAAACATGATCTGGAAAATCCTCAAAGCCTGAGTTCTCATCAGATCACCAAAACTGCGATCACCACCCTGCTGTCATCAGATATCCTTTGGCAAAAACACTGAGCTGTTGTTTTGAGGTGCTGCAGAACTACCTCTCCCAACAAACAAGATGATGCCTAAAATGTTGTTCTTTGATATCAAAGGCTTTACATAAATTCTGGATGCAGCAGTACCATCTCTTTATTATCACCAGCAATCACTGTTTTGTATTAGTGCCTGTTACTAAGGAAGTGCTACAGAGACATCATTAAACAGAAAGACATAAGGATGATGATCCTTCCTTTTGCAGGTCAGGCTGAGACGGCCTTTGTGACAACCAAGAGGAGAAAGAATGCTGGATCCAAGATGGAAGGAAGCTACCAACAACAGGCTGGATCCTTATCAGCTATCAGACATGAATATTGCATCCTGTTTTAGCTATTGATTGTACTAAGTCTTAAAACCAGGTTCTCATCTGATGCCAGAGTTACCTCTTCTTATACTACCTGAACTTAGAGCATGAATTCCAGACATACTGCACATAATTTACACCGTTTTCATTTAAACCTTGAGAAAATATAAGCCTATCTCTTTCCTTCTAAACTAGTTCAAGACCAAAATTATTGATATTGGCTGACAAATATCTAATGAAATTAAATTATTGCACACCAACATTTTGACTGTTTTGTTGAAAACATGAATTAAAACACAAGCCATCCATTAGCAAGCAGCTCCTTTGAAAAGAAACCATTGCTTTGGAGGGAGAATTTGGCAGAAATGCCCCAAATCTTTCAATATCCAAACCAAGAGCGTTATTTCTGGGACATGTTTGTTGTTGAGCTCAGCTCTGTGCTTTGGCAATAAGAAATAGATTAATTTGTTTCAAATGAAAACCTTTTTAATACAGAGGTAATCTCTTAGGTTTTGTCTTTAGGAAGATGTTTAGCTCATCTGGTGTTCTTAAATGCAAATTTCAGCTACATGCTAGGGAAATCAGCCAGCTTCTCCACTGTTAAACCTTCCTTTACATGGAAAAAAGGGAGGTCTGTCTCGCAAGCTCTGCTCTTTTCTCTTTAGTAGCAAATGACACAAAGCAGCCTGCATCTCCCTGCCAGTGCTCATCCCCATGTGCACTGAAAGCAGAGCTGAGATAGGAGCTGCTTGTACAGACGCTGCCAACATGCAATTCCCAAAGAAATTAATGAGCTGAATTCAGGATTGTCTCAAGCAATGTAATTCACTGGTGACACCCGGTGTGAAGATAACCTCTGTGGGGCTCTCTGGAAGGGAATCGTGCTGTTTCATTCCATGCTGCTAGTCTCTGTGACAAGTTAAGACTGTTTCCCCAATGGCTCTCCCCCCTCTCCACCACAAACACCTTTTGGACAGAGAAACAGCCCAGAGCCAAGTTCAGATGCACAAACTCAGCCTCTGGAATACTCACTCCTCTCTGGTGATGAAGTGTGTCAGCCAAGCCACTCTGTTCTTTCCTGAGAGCTCAAGTCCCAAGAAGCATCTAATCCCACCTCTGATAAACAAGGGAAAAGGCCCTTGCTTCAAATTTATGCAATCAGGCAACAGGAATACCCCTTGCATCTCTGTTTCTCCTTACCTTGATGCAAAACACACAAGCAAATGAAGACTTAAGAGGACTCTTGCTTAAATAATACATGTCAAAAGATTCAGTGAAATGAAGATTCATCTTGAATACTGGGAGATTCTATAATTAGACAGAAAAGATGATAAAAGGCTCCCACCCCCTGGGTCTCTGTATAAAGATTAGACAGGGAGAGACAAGTACGTGTTCAGACTAATGGAAGAATACCTTACCAGCATTTCAATCACAGCAGGATATTTCACGTGTCCATGTCTCGGGATAAATGGGACTGTTTAAAATTGGTTAATCTCTTAGCAATCCAGGCAAAGAGGGAAGTGGTAAAAGAGCCCAAAGCTCTGGCAGGATCTAGGAACAAGCAATTAAATGTTAAAAATAGAGAAATCAATATTTACATTCCCATATCAAAGAATAACAAGAGCAGCACTTTAACACTCCGTGTGAAGGCAGAGAGACCAGCCCCACTGGTGGAAGATACCGGTAGCTGAAGGGGTGGGACTGCTCCATGGTACAACCGTTTCATAACATGCTCCGGGTTTAGGAAGCAGTGGAGCTGTACTGCTTTCCTGCATGGCTTTTTATTTCCCTGATGCTTATGCATAATGCATTAAGCTGCGTTTGAGCTGCTTTCAAACTGCTTGTCCAAAAACGTTGACTGAGTCGCCAATGACAGCCTCTTCTAAAGGACAGAGTGTGTTTCTGTTGGGTCTGGTGCTCTGGTGGCAAAAGGAGAGCGATACAAGAGCCAGGCACTGCTCCCTGCTGGAGATCCTCCTCAATGCAACTGTCCCACCATCCTGCAGGGAGCAGCTGGAGTCTGCAGCTGGATGTTCGCTGCAGAAAAAGCTCGTTCAAGTTGGTTACAAGACACTGCTGAGGCAGGGTTCCCCATTGTGGATGCTGTGCCCTGGCTTGTCTGAACTGATTGTTTAGTGTGTTCCGGTTTGTTTTGGTTTTAATTTAAGGAGGAACTTCAAGGCAGGCATCCAAGGATTGGCACTGATAATGCTGCAGTGTGCAACAACACTGAGCCTTTTAGTGGTAGAACCCTTTGGTGCCAAGGATTACGTGAAGCAGGAATTTAAAGCAAGTTTTGCCTCAAAGAATTTGCAATTTACTTCCTTTATTCCAAAGTAAAGTGAACCAGGTGTGGGAGCCTGCTGGGAAATCCAATAATTGGGCACAGAGTTCACCATGCACTGCACCTGTGTTCATAGGTACAGTGCAACAAAGACATAAAACAACTGCTTGTAAAATAGGAGAGATAACAGCATCCAATACCTTTGTTCCACTTACGGCAAAGGAGCTTCGTCATTGATATGTAAGCTTATACTCATCTAGCCACAAGGATGTACTATAATAATGATAAAAAGAACAGTCCAAGGAGGAGGTAACTCCAGTTTCCTGCTCCCTCCTTCCCTATCACCACCTAATTCCATGGGAACAGAACTAGGACAGAGTGGACTTTTTCTTCTATTCACGTGTTGTTCCAAAAAGTTTTGGGCATGGCCAAGTTGAAGAGACAACAGAGGCATAGTTTCTGGAAGTATTAAGCCTTCGTATGTTTTCCATAAGTCTGGAGAAGAGGGTATTGATATCCCAAATACACATTATAAAGCACAGTGTTAGACCTCTGGGCCTGTATCTCTGTCAGGGTGAGATGGACTTGAGCTGTTTCAGCTACATTAGAACCTGACTGTAGAGTGCACCAGAGAATTGTCTGTGCTGTATGAGGAAGATCAGAGACCTGAAATACAAAGCATGAAGGAAAAGTAATGAAGACTCATTTTGACTTGTAAAAGAAAAGCTTTTGCTATGTATTATAGATGAAAAACACTTGACAAGGGAAGATTTGGAAGGGATGCTTTTGGTTTAGTTTATCATTCCTAGAAAGAGAAGAAGTTGGAAGATCTTCACAACTGCTAAAGCTAGATACAAGCTCTGACATTCTCCACCCAACAGCACTTACTTGTTAGGCAGATCCATTAACTTCACACTTAAAAAGTATTATTATCCCCCACAAATTCACCAGCTTTTGAGCCCTGGGGCCTGAGAATAAGCAACAGAACCACTGCAAGACTGAACTGATTAGCTACCAGTTTGAAGTTTCCCATTCCCACCCCTCCAGTCATTGTCACACCAGTTCACATGTGCCACCCCACTTCATGGCTGCCTGTCAGGGGACCTCACAGCTGTCACATCCTGGGCTTGTCAAAATTCCTATAGGCTTTATAGTTGTAAGAGAATCTGTTTCAATGCATAGTGTGTGGCTAATGCTTTTTAGGAGGGTCTTCTTGCTCTTCTCCCTTTGTGCCTCCACACCTCTCTAGACCTTGCAGTCTGTCAGACTCTGCCATAGCCACCCCCAGGTTTCCATCTGGAATGACTTGTACTCAGCTTATGCAATGGCTATAAACCTAACTGAAGCAGTTACCTTACAGTGTCTTCTGTACCAGCTGTCTTTCTAGATATGGATTTTATGGAGAAGATCCCTGCTCATCTGAAGTTTCTCCATTTCCAATTTTGCTGCTACTTTTCAAGTGAAGCTTGACAAAGCCAAGAACGATGAGAACAGAACACAGGGTAAAGCAAACCCACAAGAAAAACAGCCAAAAGAAGAGATACTAAAAGTACCAGTGGGACCGGGACCATATTTTTATATCAGTTGATCTAATGGAGCTAGGCTGTATGTCCTCTCAGCAGACTCATATGAACAGTAGTATGACCAGATACGAAGTGATGCAGTATTATCCATTGGTCTTAAATAATTTTCCTATGATTTTCTATCTTTTTGGAGTGGTAAACCTGGGGAACTAGTTAAAAATAAATCTAATAGGAAGGCCACTAGTGGTGAAGTAGCCAACTGTATCTTTGCAAAGGAATGAAGTACTTCTATTTGTTTAATGGAAGTTCTTCTGTTTGGGCTGTGCAGAAATCACTTTGCTACACCATGTAGGAAAGCTGCTAGCATCACCACTAGAGCTAGCAACCACTGTTGTTGATCAACATTCTGTTGTGCTAAATGCAGAACAAGCAAAAAATAAGAAGAGATTCCTGCCCAAGAAAAACTGTCAGATCAGAAGTTCTATTCGCTCCTTTCTGAGCTCTTTCCAGCATGTTGGCATTCTTCTCTAGATGTTGTCACCACGAAGCACCACAGAATCTCTGCTGCAAACAGCACTTCTTTGCTATGTTTCCATAGTCTACAAACAGCTTTTTCTACTGCTGTTTGTCATCTCTGCCTACACTCCTCAGCAGAGAAGCTCCTTATTAAGACTGGACTCTGAACATTTCTATTCTGTGGGTACCAGCTGCATCCTAATTGGAAAAACCCTGCTGAAATGGTACAAGGTCTCATTAAAGCTGCTGAATCATAATGTTCTTTAGCATCCTCAGCTACTCCCCTCACCCCTCCCAAGTTCAGACCAGCAGGTCCACCTAGCAGCAGTTCCACCTAGCAGCAGTTCTAATGAATGCTTCCCACCTTATCCCCCACCCAGGGCCTCCTGGGCATATTAGGTCAGGCTGCCATGGAAAATTATTAGGAGTTCAAGGGATATGAGCTAAGTAAGTATTTGTTATTAGAAGGGAGGCTCTTGTTCTATTTTGTTTTCCTTATGCAGTGTGAGCATCTATTGCCAGCAAAGAGGCTGGCAGCGTATCTATGACAACACAAGAGAGGATTATGCACTGAAATGGTGTGAAATCAAGTGCCAGGAGACCTATTACCATTTCAAAGAAGGTAGAGGTGCCTGTGGGCCCTCAGCGGGAGAGGGTGGTGGGAAAAACTTGGGAATGCTGGAGTTGTGATTGTCAGGGCAAAGGAGGTCACTTGGGGATAGGAGAAACCGGTCAGCTCAACTTCTTGACAGACTTTGGAGGGGATATCAGAGATGGATTGCTGTGCTGATTAAAGGGTTAGACAAGAAAACAGCTTTGGGAGAAAGGACACCATTGAAATGGACTAAGGAGAGTGAAATGAGCAGTAGAGATTTAAACACAAACCATCACAGTTAGAAACACAGTCCTCCCTCCTCCCCAGGCTTGTTGAATTGCTCTTTACCTTTGGTCTGATAGGAGCATCCTGACTCCCCAGCTTTCCCACCATTAAAGCATAAACCCAAGGTCTCCCAAAGCAACACCTCTGCCTGGCATCCTCACAGCAGTTCGTTGCATAACAAACACAAACTCCCTAAGCACAGCCCCTGGGGCAATTCTTTTACTCCTGGGAGCTGGTCAAGACCTGTGCCCTGGCAAGCCTGAGCATCACAGCACATTGCTGCAGGCTTCCCTGTGGTAGAGAGTGGTATCACTGCCCTACCAGCCCATGTACAGCAGTCACCTTTCCCTCTTCCTTCCTGCCAGCAATTTTGGTAGCTGTTTGTCAGGCTGCCCCATGACAGCAGTTGCCAGTGCAGAAGGGGTACATTTCAGTGCAATTCTGCAGCTGCAATGCTGTGACAGCAGTGGCACCGTTGAGTGAGCAAGGGATGCGCTGTTTCAACAGTGACAACGTCAGTTTTATCCTCCAGACTGGGATAATGAGGGCAAGTTTCATGTTTCTTCTCATACAGGTGAACAGCTTCCCTACCAGATTCCCAACAATGGTGTCCTCACCAGTACGACAGGGCTTCTGTGCTGCCTGCGAAAGCAAGAGCAGGTGATAAATACCATCAGTAGGAACCCTAATTCCAAGTAAGAACCCTCACCTCTTTGAGCCTCGACCAGAAACGTGCCAACAGAAAGGACCATTTTTTCTGGATGCATAACAGTAGAGGGTACAAAGTATATGGGGGTGTATTTCTTTCTTATCTTCTAGAAAAGGCACTTTTTTCCCCACAAATACATAGATCAGAGACTGAATCCCTTTCTTTCTCTGCGTTTGGAGTTGTGGGAGTGCCAGGTCCTCCTCCAAAGACAGCAGCCATAGTAATTCCCCAGTTTTGGGTCCAATTGGAAAGGCCACAACTTCTTGAACCATGGCCACTGTAACTGAAGAGAAGCTTATTGCCATTTCTGCTCCTTTATTTTTGACCAACCAAAAGCCCAATTGGCAAACCTGTACCATGGTCACTGCAGCCACCTCAACCAGTTTTCCAAACACTGACCATATGAAGAATGTCTTAAGGATAAAATAGCTTCTTGAAAGCTGATGGAATGAGGAGCTCTGGAAAAACATGCAAACACACACACACAATTGTCCACAGGCAAGAAAGAAAACCCCATCATCTCTGAAAGCAGCAGAGGCATGAATGTTCTGGACAGGGATTTCAACTTGTGTTTGACTCTCCCGTAGGTTACTGAAGACGGAAGAATTCTTCCCAGAATCTTTTCACCTGGACTTAAAAAATGAGAGAAATGCCTTTTTTACCCTTTGCAAAGGTGAATAGTCTTAATCATGGTGCCAATCAATGTAAATACCTATGTCATCCTCTGAAATGCTCCTAGAAGTATACCTGGTAGCAATAACTGATGTTTATACGTGTATGTACGTCTATACACCATATGTTCATGTGAGTGGATTTCAGAGCCCACCAATGGGCACATCAGTGTTTCATGCCACACACAGTGTTGAAACAGACCCATTCTCTCTGCAGATGAACAGATTTGGATCTGCAAAATGAGCTGTTGTAGCCAAGGTTGAGGAATTTTCCCGCTTAAAAATCCAGCTGCTGTTAGCACCCTCCAAGAGAAGTTCCACAGAGCTGAGGAATACCTGCTCAGGAAGAGGGTGCTGTACAGGGCTCCCCAGGCAAGAATAGTGCAAAGGTAGAGACTGAAACCTGGGAAGTCATGTGTGAGTAATGTGCTTGATTGAGCCTCAGAGAGCTGGATTATTCCATAGGTATTTCATGTGGTTATACCACATCTCCTTAGTCCATGAGATTTCATTCTGTGGGACAGAGGCTATTTCTCTGGTTAGCCTGTCTTGCATCTGCACTTCAGTCGTTTCAAGGTAGATCTTTGTCATCAGAAAGATTTGAGTTTATCTTTGTCTGGAAGCTTAAGAATGGTTTCAAAAGGCCAGACGCTATGGGTCTGCACAAGAGGTCTATACATAAAGCCTTGTGGAAAGCAATTTAAATGAGATATAATCCCAGCTTCTTATACAAAGCTGGCATTTTACAAGAGGTACAGCTGCAGTATCTGTTCCCTGCAGTATAATAAAGCCTCCCAAATACCTTCTTAACTCTGCTTCAATGCTGCAGAAGTCTAGACCTCAATCAATAGGCAGTGGTTACAAGTCACTAACATTTTGGGTTGGGCTTGTTTTATATTTCGTTCCTTGCATGAATTAACTATGTAGGTTCTTCTTTGTATAATATATACCCTAAAAGCCACTATCAGAATCTTTGGTAGAGAACAGCAGCAGGAAAAGGAAGGGAAAAATAAGACAGCAGAAGTCATGAGAAGAGTTTCAGCTACTGAGCACTACTTGTGTTCTGTTAACTCCATTTCCCTTTGCCTCAGTGTCCCTCCCTCAGCTGAGGAATGCATTATAATTAAATCACTTCAGTGCTTTGAGATGAGTGAATAAACCTTTCAAAGAGGAATGCAAAAAAGATCAATTATCCCAGGAGCTGCACTTCCCAGCTGCTTTTGATGCTGCCTTTGGTGTACGCAGCTAGGCATGCAGGGCTTTCTAAACTCCATGGTGCCCAGACAGGTACGGCATTTTCATGACATGCCAGCAATGACAGTGTGATACAGTCATGATAACACTGTAGTATTGGCATGACAAAAGCACATTTTGCCATGGAGTGATCACTGCATGCCCTGGCAAAGTGGTGATACCAGTTCCTCACACTGACCCTGTGCCACATCCCTGACATTCTGCTCTCCTGGCTTGGCATCTCTAACTTGCAAAAGAATACAGCACACACAGCAACCTTTCCAAGGGCTTCCAAGGGCCAAAGCAAGCAATGCTCTCTGCTTACATTCATCCACACGTCTTTTTGTTACAAAGGAATGGTTGGCTTCATTGCAAAGGGTAAGAGAAACTTGTAAAATGATGATCTTACAAGCTGGACTGTGCTTATGCAGCAGCCAGTGCACGGAGCAAAACAACATCCGCCTGAGAAAATCAGACCAAGGGCCTCAGACCAAAATGTGGCCTCTGACACGGAGAGGTGCCAGGGGAGAAAGTGCTTGGACCCTATCTTAGATCCCCTCTTGATTTCTATTAGTGAGGAATGGCTTTTACTCTGAAGAAAGGGGCTCCATACACCTCTGCAAACTGTTAGCATTGTTTTAACATAATATCCTTGTTATTTCTGTAGCCAGCCAGCAACCTTTGATGATAAAGGGAAACAATTCCCAGATTACATCCCTCTGGCAATAAAAGCAATGGTGCTGTATGAAGGGCTCTTTGTGTCCAAACATAAACTTTGTATATTCTCCAGTAAATATTAGTAAATCTTTAATTACCTCCTGCTCCTGTACTCGGCACAGTTTCTATTCCTCTTACACTGAGCTGCTCTTGGCGTTTCTATCCTCTCCTACAAGCGCCCTCTGCTGCCATTCACCTTAAAACCCGGGAGAGAGGGACAAAGAGATGAATTCTATGGGGTGACTGAACCGGCTGCGGGTTTGTGTAAACTCTGAGTGGTCATGGATTACAGCTGCCTGCTGTGACACATGTTGAAATACTGCTCTCATAGGTACATTTAGCAGCCTCTTCTCCCGGAAGGGAAGAAGTCTGATGTCTGCTCTTACTTCCTTATTGCCTGCATGGCACCATACCTGTTATTCTTTGCCCAGGGTTACGTCAGGCTGACCTGTGTTAACTATGATGCTGCTTCTGATGATCTGACTGCTCATTTGACCAACCAGGTAAGCTGAGGTCGCTCAGCTCAGCAGAAGGGGAGGGAGAGGTTGACAGACGGGAAGCAAAAAGGACTTTTGAAAGGCTATAAAAATAAGGGTTTCATGCATGCAAAATCTCTGCCGCCAGGAAATGCACTTGGGCTTGTGGTCAGGCACGGCAACAGGGCAGAACAAAAGCATTACCAGAGCAGGTTCTGTTTGCCATGGACAAGCTCCCTGCTTACCTGACACTTTCTTTCTCTAGACCTCTTTTGCCTGCCATTATTCTCTCTTGTATCTGCAGATCATAAGCTTCTTAGGGCAAGAAGCCTTTGATTGCAGCTACCTAGCTCAAAGGAGCCTTAATCTTAACTAAGGATTTTTGCTGATCCCATTGTGCTGAAATACAATAATCATAATGATGTAAGATGCAGATATGTTCTTTGAGAGCCATCATTCTTAAACCTTCATCTTTGCTTGTCCTCCTTCTCAAAGGAGCTGGAACAGAACAAAACTCTTCTAGCATTTACCCCCATACAAAACTGCAGCCTTCCTTGCTCAGATCTACCTCAGGTTTTACTTCAAATGAAGCCTGTAAGTTGTTAGAAGTAGCCCTGATGAAAGAGAATTAAAAGAAGGAAGAAAACAGTTTGCGTTTAAAGCCCTTCTGTGCTCCCAGAATCATGCTGTGTTCTGAGAACTAGCAAAATACACATTAGGGAGGCATCAGACAAGCCCACTTCAGTTGGAGTTTTACTGTTCCCATAGAAGTGCAGTTCAGGGCAGCAGATTATAGCTGCTTCCTGCAATATATGCTACTATCAGCGTGCCACTGGTTTTCCTGGAATAGTTTGTTTGCTCAGCTACAGAGCTATCCCCATGGGAATTCAGGTGCTAGGGTAGGATCCCAGGGCACAAGTGATAATAAACAGAGGACAGGTGCTTATTAGCAGAACACAAATTATCTGGGATCCTGCTGGGAAGAAGGAAAGGAAATTTGCAGGAGCAGCTGGTAATAGGCCAGACTTCTTTGAATCACAGCTGATTCTGCTCTCCTTCCCTTCCTGCCCTAGCATCCCACCTGGAATCAGCCATTTTCCTAGTGTGTTTCCAAAAGACAAGCGTCAGGAGATACATCACTAACCAGAAGCTTTGCAACCTCATAGTAAAGGTCCCACAGTTGAGTTGGGAAGCAAAAAAACCAGACTTTTGAAAGGCTTAACTCCATCTGACAAAGGGATTAATGAGCAGAAGAGAGAAGCCCTCAGCTTGGTTCCCTTTGGGGATCCATCCACCCATCTCTCCCAGATGTAGGAGATTTCCAGGCACTGGAACTGGATTTAGTCCAAAGAATATCATGACTGTGACTTGAAAGCACCTCTCCCTGTCACACAACACTGCTTTGACCTTGGGTAATTGTCACTGCAGCATCCACATGGATCAGGCACATTTCTGCTTGTGACAGTGTTGTACAGTGGGAATCAGGACATAGGCTCAGCTTTAACTCTGCTAGTGAGGAGCTCTGTTCCCTTCACCTCTATTGTGTGATCCTGGGATTCATCCCAACTCCAGATGCCTGGAACAACTCAGGGTAGCTGGATGCCTGCCGTGCAAGGCCGTTACTGTTCAGTGCCAGAAATCTAATCCTCCCTTTGCTGTGTTTCCCCACCTCTCAGGACATGCAGAAGAAGAACTCCCTGTACAGCCAGCTGAAAGACGAGACCATTTGGCGGATGGAGCATTTCAACAGCTACGTTAATGAGAAGTTCAGAAAGTCCAAAGGGCTCCCCAAAGACTGGGTTTTCACTGTGTTTACGGTAAGTGGATGGTGTGCTCATCTGCCTCATTAGGGTGACAGGAATAGCAGGAAGACACATCACTTGCCTCAAGGAAACACATACACTGAGCGAGAAGGTATTGATGGTCCCATAGTACTCATTTATCTGCAGATGCTAAACACAGAAGTGAAGACACAGGGTTTAGTTTTAATAATAAACAGCTGAGAAAAAGAGTGTGATTGTAAATGTTAGCTCTAAAAATGCTATTATGGTCTTCATGTTCCTGGTCAATGCTGTGTTCCTGCATTAACACATCAAGTGCACATCATAGAGCTCTTCAGCCTGTCAGCCTGGAAAGGGGCTACACTTTTAGTGGTCTCTTTCCTGTCTAACTTGGTATCACCATTCACTCTGTCTGAGTTTGCCCCACGAAAATCATGCCAGGGCCTTAGATCTTCTCTAGCATGGAGGAGAGATAAGAAGATTCAGATTCTGACTATCTTCTTGTCTCACTGAAGAAATTATCTGAATCCCTGAGATTTCATCAGCCTGAGTTTAATGATGCATCAGTTTCCTACACGAGTTGCTGGGTGAAAAGGGCAGAGGACACAGCTTTCTCAGGTTAACTTTGGAAATGTGGCAGTTTAAAGCCAAACACAAAGGAAATTAATTGTTAAAATAAATTTTTGTTCAGAAAAAAGGCTCAGAAGAAAATGTAGTTGAATTTGCCAAATTTCTCAGAGGATCAGAAACTTTTCAGCCAATTTTATGGTATCTCTCTCCACTCAGGAATTCCCCACTGTGCATTTCAACTCCAAACTGAGTGAAGCTTAGCATCCCCTACTACAAGTTGCTGTGACTCACCAGGCTTCTTCAAAACACCATGTCCAGCACAGCTGTGAGGGGGTTCTGAGTCATCACTGTCAGAAACTGCTGTGTTCAGCTCACATCCAGGTGCCCCCTAGGAGTAAATGAAAGAACAAGGCTAAACATTATACAGACAGCTCATTCAGAGTAAGGGACAAGGGCTGAGATTCCTCCATACACCACTGTAGTAGTCTGGAGAACCAAGTTCAAGACAGGGTGTCATTCCACTCAGTCTAGAGAGAAGCTCTGCAGGACACAGGGGAAGGAAGAATGTTCCTAAACCCAGAGGACACCTCTGACTTCCACTGATTCCCTCCCAGTAATCAGTTTCCACCTTTCCCTGTCTTCCACTTCAGAAAAGGATGAAGCAGATCATTTTGCAGTGCTTCCTGGCAGCCAAGCACAAACTGGATTGCAAACTGGGCTACTTCGATCTCATCGTTGTGACTTTCTAATTGATGAGAACTTTAAGGTATGAACACAGTACTGTGAAATACTAAGTATGTTATTGGCCAGATATCCAACATAGCACAGTTGACACAGGCTCTGGTGCTAGCAACTAAACAGAGCATTAAATCAGTCAGGATCAAGTGCAGGATTCATTTTTCCCTCCAGTTCCATTGTCTAGCATCAACACATGGCACCTGCATGTTCACTGCACAGAGAAACCCTGCCATTAACAGCTCATGATGGGAAGAGCAGTTTTTACTGCAGGTGAATGTGTGCAGAATTTCCACAGCCAAGTGCAGTTCATAATGAAAAGTATTGAAATCTTAATGCCCACTCAGGTTCTTCTTTCTCCAGAACATGCCAGGTGATCAGCCAGCATAAGTCAGTGTGTAATGCCTCTACCATCACATCAAGTACAGTGATCTATACTAGCTGAGTATCCATCAAAGGCAATGAAGAATTCGCCCTCCCCATGTTGAAGAATCAATCATTATTGATTCTGATGTCTGCATCAGCATCTGCGTGTCCACCTTTAGCTATAGGTCAGGCCACTGAGTCCATAAAATCTGTTAGAATTACAAGTGAAGCTTGCAAGAAGAGAGTAAAACAGACAAGAAGATTCAGAAGAAAGGGAAAAAGAAATGTTAAATAAAGCGACTGAGGTGCTTTCAATGCAGCAAAGTCCTTTAAAACCACCTGGCCTAAACATAACAGAAAGCCATCTGGCAGATTCTGCTGTTGCTAAAGCAGAAAGGAACTCAAATATATTCCAGCAAAGGGCAGTGGGAACAGCAAACCCTATGAAAGAATGGAATTAATGTATGCAGCAGTGGGTAAGGCACCTGAACAATAGACTCCTTTGTACAGGAAGTCAATGGCAAAGGAGGGTAAATGGCAAAGACACAGAAACTGGTGCTTCTCAGATTTCAGGAGGAATTGTCTTTTGCAAGGTTGGCATGCAAAGCCCTGGCTGTGTAAACTTTAAGTAGAATAGAATATCCAGTATCACTCTGTTGTGGTAATTCCTACTTGGCTCCTTAAAAGCTTCAGCGTTTAAAGACCATTATGCCCCTATGTATTTTACATATGGGGAGATAAACAGAATCTGTTTCTCTACAAGTATTACAAGAATGATGAGGATTTCTGGACAATGAGTGGAAACAGTCAGCTGGAACCTGGAACCTCCCTTTGTGAGAGAATAATGTAGAAATAGCCTTATTCTCCCTGTCATCCTATTTCATGACACGTGTAGAATCCACTTTATGCTGATTTGACATGGTCTTATATGTTCAGTCCTACAACCCATCATGCCTTTCCCTCTTCCTTATTTGTCTGAGATATAAATGCCTTCCGCATCATCCCTAATAATTCTTGAAGGCCCTGCAGCATCCTGATTCTGGAAGATGTTTTTCCTCCCTCCGAGTTCTTAGAAGCATAGACTACAACAGCAGGCCCTGATGAGAAACCACGCCGTTCTGTAGAGTTTTGCATATTCATAGGTAAGCTGAGAAGAAACTGAAGTGCTTTAAGAGGAGAGGGAGCTGAAGTGAGGGATGTGGCTTTCTGAATTTTCCTTGTGCTGCCTTACAAATGCTTAAGTCACTGCACAGCTTTGGACAGTGTCATTGAAACTCTCAAGGAACCTGCTTTCCGAGAGCATTGCATCAGCCATGCAGAAGGGCTTCTCTCCTGAGGTATGCTGGGAAAACAGATGTGTAAGCTTTTTATCAGCCATAAAGGGATTCAGCTCTTTATCAGCAGAGAACAGACTGAACACAGATAAGCTATTTGCCAATTGGACAGAGGTGTACCTAAATGAAGATAACACTCAAATCCCTAGTTAAAGCAGGGACGGTTCCTTTGATTTGAATGACAGAGCTTTTCGTTCACCCCCAGAGCATGAGGTACCATGTGGATACTGTAGACTTTGGCTGTGTCCACCCCAGGTCATGATGATAAAAAAAGCTCATAGAAGCTTGTTAAGATTGTGGAAAACAGACCCCACTGCCTCAGCCTCTGGTCTCCACTATCGCTAAGCAGGTCCCTTTCTGGGTCAGCAACATCCGAGTAGCCTTTCCAGAGCTTGGCTCATGACTGTGCTTGTAGCTTCAGCTATTTCCACACAGGATATAGAACAAGTAATTTCATTCCTATTTCTGACTGATATTCCAGTACTGCTTAAAGCTCCAACCACAGGTCAGGCTCCCCGGACACAGGGGCAACAGGGAAGGACCCTTGACAGGTCTTTTGCATGAACCTAGTCTCATCATCCAGTGCTCCTTTGAAAGACTAAACTGCTGCTGTAAGGATGATTCTACAGCAATGAGACTACAGTAGTAAGCAAACTAGATGGAAACAAAAACACTGCATCCAGCACTATGTAAAGAACAAGAAACAAGCCCCCAGATCCTGGTGTAGTGCAGGACGTGGCTGCAGTGAGCCTGTTGTTCAAGAGCCTTTGGAGAAATCCTATTTAAAGTTTTTAAGCCTACCTGTGATGTCTTGACACAGCAAGTCTGATGTGACAGAACACATTGTACTGGCAGGCTGCAGGGAGCACTAACCTCTTCATCCCTTAGAAACATCCCAAGCAGCACTTCTGACCAGGGCCACAGAGCACCCATTATTGTTCTCATCACTCGAAAAGCCTAAAAGAAAAGATCCATGGTTAGAAAGTAAAGGACAGATAATTCTGGGTTTTGGTTTCCTTTCTTTATCATATGTTTGCTAGGAAATTCAGAGCAAGACACCTGCATGGCAGATGAAGAGTAAAGCACAGGAATTTCATTTACATGAAATCCCCTTGAAAGTTATGGATATTCACATACATGTGGTGAATCTTGGCCTTATTCTCTCTGCTTTTCCTGGAACAGAACAAAGGGCATTTATTAACTTGCCCTGGTTGTGGGGAGGCTAAGTGCATTTCCAAACTGTGAGACATTCAGACAACACAATAATAGGGAATGTAGAAGATGAACAGCATGATAGATATCACAGGGAGCTTTCTTCCTCCTGTCAGTTGTATTTGTTTTGAAGGAGAAGAAACCAAAACCTAATCAAGACAATTATGAAGGTTCATTGAGTTTGTCTGTTAGCACAAAATCTTAGGAGCTTTTAAGAGGAAAAAGAACACTTACTGAGAATGGGTTTGCCAAGAAAAACGTATGTAACTTCGGTGCCCTCTGTTGGCATCTGTAAAGCAGGTTTGTCAGCAGCAGCTCCACTTCTCTGCTAGAAAATCAACACCAACAAAGACGTGTCACTGCCCTCACTTGCCAGCCTCTTAATAAAGTATTTCAAAGAAGTGAAAATTGTTGTTGTATTTTATTCTTGGCAAAATAAAGCCACAAAGTGAAGGCCATCACGTTGCCAAAGCAAACTCACTGCTGCTGCAGGAAAAACACAAACCTTTCCAATTATATTCCTAAATCAATCAAAAGAGAGGAAAATCCTCCTGGGGCTGTTACACAATTAAAATATCCCCCCTTACAAACTGCTGATAGCTCCTACATGTGCTATATACAGGATGCAGCACCATATGGTGGAGGCAGGAAGTGAACAGTTTCTCTAGCTATAAGGGAAAGGAATAGTAAATGGAATTACATGCAAGTCAATTGTTTGGTTTCACACAGGCTTATAATTGGAAATCATATTCTGTGGCTTGTAGCTTCAGCCCTTGGCATTTCAAAGGGAAATGAAGATGAGACTAGTACAGATATGTAAAATTAGTGCCTTAAGTGGCTTCTACTGGAAATTAAACCAGGAAATCAAGGCCAAGTGTTCATTGAAAACTCAGTACCATGCTTGCTTGGTTTTGATCCCATGTCCACCACAAATCAAAGTGAGTCCTAGATTCCTTATAAAAGTATTTCATGGTATCCAAAAAACTCAACTACAAACTGTTATGGAAACTGGTACGTTAAGAAACACAAGTGCCTTTACATACTGTCCTGGGGTCAGCAGTAGCAGTCATTTTTCTCCTTCTTAGTAGCTGGTGCAGTGCTGTGTTTCTGACTTTCAGCCTGGGAACAGT
>WYDI02025105.1:0-19656 GCA_009867235.2 Psittacus erithacus | reverse complement strand
AATAATTGATAAATAAATAATAATAACTGAATAATTATAATAATAAAAATAATTGAAATTAAGTAAAATATAATAATAATAGAAATAATATCAACAATACCAATACTAATAATAATAACAATAGAGAACAACAAAAGAGGGAGAAATGAAAATCCAGACAACACAAGTGATGCATGATACAATTGCTCAGCACCCGCTGACCAATACCCAGCCTGACCTGAGCAGCGGCCTGAAAAGTCCTTGATCAGGGTAAGCGCTACTGAGCAGCAACTAAATCATCAGTGTGTTACCAGCTCTGTTCTCAGACTGAAGCCCAAACCCAGCACTGCACCAGCTACCAGGAAGAGAATGAACTCTATCCCAGCTGAAGGCAGGGCAGATGACTGAGCAATGCTGATGATCCACAGCTTGTTTCTGTGCCTGCTCTTATTTTTGGCTAGATTTTTTGGTAACCATTTCAATTTGGCTTGCAAATGCAATAAACTCACATGTCCGTAAAAATATGAGAGACAGAGAGAAGGACTAAAGCTTATTAACTTATACTGCGGCCTGACTACAAAAACCCAGTATGAATTTCACAAGTGATTAACTGTGACACTTCTGTAAATTTAGACAAGTTCCTGCCATATTCAAACAATTTTTCAAAACATCCTAATTCAGTAAACTTCATTTAGTGCCCTGTTCTTTTCTCCTGAATTTGCTTTCCAACACTACTGCTTATCCAGATTGTTGTGCCTGAAGCATAGCTTTCTCACTGTTCTGCTCCTCTTGCCTAATTATTCAGCTTCCTGTATCTCTTATAACAGCAATCTGTAGCATCTTCAGCTCTGGAATGATATCTCACTGCTGCACAATAGGTTTTCTGTTGAAAAACTGACATACATTGAATTAAGCAGAAGCAGCAGGTTCATTATAAGGTGAAGCCAACAGACAGAAAAGGCTGTATAATAGAAACATGTTGTAGAGACTACTAAAATACAGCGTTTTACATGATAGGAAGGAAGTTCTGCCAAGCTGTAAGTAACTTGTCTTAGCACAGGCTAATGATTGTAGATGGTTTAATTTTGCTTATTGCTATTCTTACGTTAAGTGCTGAAGCAGCATGTAATTTTCATCTGTGTCTGTGAGTCTAAAGGACTCAGCTTTTCTTCCTGGAACTCTTAAAAGGAGTACTATGCATTAAACATATTATAACAATATTTTGGCCCATAGCATTAAGACTTTAAAATGTTTAGGTCTTGATAAATTCCCTTTTGATCTGTGTAAAAATGGGCTATGGAGCTATGCTGCCTCAAGAGTGCAGAGATGATTCCTGATCTCAACACAGCAGCATGGTAACTGTGTTTTATTTAAAATCTTGTCCAAACCCTCTGTTTTAATAAAAGGAACCATTGTCATTAATGAAAAGCTTCCTTTGAGTTCCATGGGTTTGGATCAGACTATAGTGACTCCTATATAATGAAATATTTATGTGTTGATATAGCACTTTGATCATCTGTAACGTTGGCAGGAGTTCCACACTGACTTCGTGCTTTCAGAGTAGTATGGAAAGTTTGTGTTAGCAAAATGTCCAATTCTTGAGCCAGGATGGAGCAACACTATTTCAAATAACTGCAAATTTAACATAAGAGACAATGCATTTTGTGTGTCTGGTATGGGGGTGGGTGAATACTTTGGGGTTTAGCATCTTGTGATATTTTTTCTCATCACAAGTTGCAAAATTTCATTTTTTTTGTCCCTATGTAACCCAAGATGAATATTTACTCAAGTCTTATTTTAGGGTTTTTTTTATTGTGTTGAGATAAACTGCTTCATTCAGATTTAATGCTGCAAGTTTCAAAATCTCTATTATGAATAAGCCATTTGATTCTTTTATAATACCAGGGATTTTATATATCACCATGCATCTTACTGAGAGCAGATTTCAGTGACAGCCAAAACAAGGAAGTCTTTTACATTTGGGGCTTGTTGTAAGAATTCAAATTACGTAATAGCTCCATTATTAAATAATGCAATGGAGTAAACATCATTTAGCTTGCGAGCAGACCATGTTTCATGTGACAGTTATCAGTTTGCAGTCTGAGTCTGCTTTACACTTTCTAAGCATATACCAAGAAATGTATAAGAGCAAACATGTCTTGTTTTCTTCTGTACAATGAGTTTTAAAGCCAAGGAAATGTTCTAGACACCCACTTCTGCCCCAGTTCAAGGTATTGATGGTTCTCTCCTCTTGGAGGTGACACAGTTGGTTTAGAGCAGCGCATGGGATTGATGGTTTAGAGCTCAGCTACACCTGAGTACCTGTTAGAAAGTTGCCACTTCCTAAATTGAATTGTTTTATACTACTGAGTTTACATAAAAAATTTAATCCTGAGGCATCATTTACTGAAATGCCATTTAACGCACCTTAAATATGTTCCAGCCACATAGCACTGGCACATACTTCACTAGCATGTGTAGTCTTACAGCTCTTTTCTCTACCTGGGACTAAGAGTATCTACTTAGGGAAGATCTTAATGATAAAAAAAAGGAAATATGGGTGGAAATAAGTTTTGGTCAGCAGTACAGTCAGTTCTTTGTGCATCCAGAGGTGAGATCACAGCCTTTTTTGGGGTGCTACCCAAGTGATCCAGCTATAATACTCTCACATTTCGGTGGGTCTGATTGATATACCACATTGTATTTGGAAGAGATAGAAAAGGGTCAAGATCCTTCTTTCCATTCTTGTAGCATTCTGAAGCAGAAACCCAAATGTTCTGTGTTATGGATATACACCTGCTGTGACAGCATTGTAGACTGACTAATGAAACCAAACTCTGTAGGCCACTGCTGTTTCCAATGCTTTGTAACACAAAAAAGGCAGGAGAGGGAAAAGCTGTAGTAAAAGATCAGACTGACTAAAGCACAGGGGCATTCATATGACGAAGTATGTCTAAGAATAACAGAAACCCTCCATTTTCAAGAGTAGTGGTCACTGTCTTCTGGCACTGTGAGGTGCCCACACTGTCTCTGAAGTTTATTGTGATGTCTCTGGTGTGATTCAGTCCATCCCACTGCTTCTACGGCCTCCAAACCTTGCACTGATGGTGAAATGAGCAGCACTGTGAACCACAGAGGCCATGCTAGGATTCTCTACTGTGCTACATGCCTCTTTAGCTCTTTTCTTGCATAGTAAGAAAGCATTGGGCGTTTCTCAGGAGCCCTCTAGCAGTACTTGTGGACCAAGTCTTATGTGCTACCATCCCAAAGGCCTTCCTGCTTATTCACCCTATCCTTTCTAGACTGTCTTAGATTGTTCTTTATGCAGAAGATTAATGAACACGCGTACGTGTCCAAAGTAATGTTTGCTCTCTGGGATCTCATGGAACAGCTAGTCCTATTCTTATCTCCTTTCCATGTCAGGCTGCCTCTGCTCTTTCACTCTCAGGACTTTTCCAATGGTTTTAGCACTTTGCCCCACGGATAATCGCAAGAAAAGCGGTTAGATTTCTCTTGTGTGGTCATTCACTGAGGCTCTCAATAAGTGCAGAAGCTGGGCTCTGTGCCACACTGCAAAACTTTCACTGTGTCCTGTTTTCTATCGTAATCAAAGCACACCTGTAATTCACTGTTTCGGGGTTTGCATTTCACTACAATTCATTCATATACCATGGAGGCCTATAAAAGAAAGAAAATATTTTGATTTCTGTTTTTGTCTTATTGGATAAAATTCCTAATAAAATCTTATTGAAAAGCCTTATGTACATTTTAATACAAGAGAAAATTTATTGGAGACTTTGGAGATGCGCTGATATAAAACAGGCAGGAGTGAAGGGCAGTTTTATTGGCAGTATTCCTGAGATTTTTGCTTTTTGCCTCTGTGCTACAGCAGTCCAATGCTATTATACTGTCAGATTGGTACAGTATTTGTTTTCATAGTAGAGTATTTATCTCCAGCAGCACAGCAGCATGCAGCTCCTTGCTTGCTCCCCTCACAGCCACATGAAGGAGGGAATGGGAAGGGTAAACGCAAGAAACCTCCTGGTTTGAGATGAAGAGTATCACAACTCTTGGTGTCTTGTTTCTGATACTCTAACACCCTGGACCACTTTTTGTGCTTGCACTGTGATATATGAGGAGCCACCTCATATGTCATTTGGCTCTGTATCTCAAGCCAGAACTTCATTAAAGTGCCTAAATGAAGATGCACGACTTTCAATGGGAAATCTGAGGGACCAACAACTTCTTTTTTTCCAGTGTTTTTTCTTACACAACTGCTGCTGGTTGCCAAGAACTGGATGACAAAAGATGTGATTTGCTGACCACAAAATGCAGTATCCTTGTAGTAATGAACTCTAAAGTAATATATTTCAACAAACACATAAGGAAGCAATATGTTATGTTTGTACCATGGCAAGATGTTTCTGCTTCTTCCCAAAGTGGAAGTTTTGAGGGAGTTTTTCTCTAAAGAGGTATTATATTTCTAGAAGTTTTAAAATAAAATGTTGCTTTAAGGAAACATTTTAAAGTTTTACCTCTGTGTACACACAAGAAATCTTCAGCAAGATGAGGATTTAATCCCCAGATTTAAACCTTTTATGTAGTGTGGTGGACGTTTTTACCAGCTGCTTAAATCTTCTCTAGTCTGTCAGGCAGAAAAAGGAATAAACTTTAAATAAAAACTTATTTTGGACAGTGTGAAAAAGAAAACCTGAAAAATGTGGGGTTTTCTCTTTCCTGATTGATTGCTTTTTTGTGATGTACTTTTCTTGGCTCATAATCCAGTTTTATAACTGCTTCATTTTAAGAAAATGGAACTTTCTTTTCCTGGGTTTCCTTGAAGAATTCTCTCCTCATTGCAATGCTGATGGGTGCTACCTTACACGCTTCAGCTGAAATGTTCTTCAGAGTACTGCTAAATTAATCTCTGTCTCTGTTGTATGCGACAATTTAATTACTTATTTAGTAAACACTTTGGGAAGGTGTAAAGAGATGTTAGGTTTTTAGAATTATGTTTTGCATGAAAAGGGAGAGCTGAATGAGTGTTTTTACATGTCTTTGGGATCTGAGAATGAAACATAATGCACTAATGTTATTTCAGTGGTGTGAGTTAGATTTAATGTCTTAGAATGCTGTAATGTTGTTACATTCCAATGTGGGATCCTAGGAATAGGCTGCAGAGTTATAAAAGTCCCATAGTCTCCCTTGGTCAGAAGGGAAAATGCAAGCCAAGTAAAACTGAAATGATTCAAGAGTACTGGATCTAGTACTGGTGCCTAGGC
The DNA here is from genome assembly GCA_009867235.2 of Psittacus erithacus. Classification (NCBI taxonomy): domain Eukaryota; kingdom Metazoa; phylum Chordata; class Aves; order Psittaciformes; family Psittacidae; genus Psittacus; species Psittacus erithacus. Next base: position 14,395 of record WYDI02025105.1, on the reverse strand, counting down.
TGGAGCCAAATGAAGAGGAGCTGTGATGGTGTCTTTTAGCAAATTAAGTTATATATTTTGGGGGGAAAAGAATAGACTAGTTTGGGGAGCACAAACTTCTCTTCACATCTAAGTTAGCTGAAGTGAACCCCAAACCCAGTGCAGTATCTGAGTTTAGCTTCTCATCCAACTCTGTTGAACAGTTTTCAGTTCTTATCTAGTTGGTGTCTTTACTGCGGAGATGAACATTTTCGCTAATTGTTTTTGGATGTAGAGCCGATGCCATGTGTCTTGACTTCAGGAAGGTTTTTGAGCTCGTTCCACACCTTTCTTCAGATGTCATTAAATGATAATAGCATAGAAAATATTCTGGGAGGGGTGCAAATTTTTTGGAAACCCGGTTTTAGGGAGTAGCTACAAAGAATTCCCTATCGGAGTGGGTGGGCCCTGTGCGTGGGCCATGGGAAGCCTGTTTGCTCTTCATAATTTTGTTTGGAAATAAAAGAGATTTGGGAAAAAAAAAAACACCAAAAAAACCCACTGGAGATTTGCAAGTGCGTTGGGAGAGATGCTCCGAATCTGGAATTGCCATGACAGCACATGTGGTTTGGTTATTTATTTTGTTGCTACTGAATAGACAAACTGTTGTTGAATTCCTCATGGCAAACCATGGCCTGAGCCATAGTCTGCAACAAGCGACTTGTCATTTACTCTGAATGTGAATTAGCAGTGTCTCATTGCTGTGAAAATACAAACACTGCAATTAAATGTATCAGCAGAATTACAGCCATTATGTGTGTTATGATCTTTCCTCTCTACTTGATGTTGAATTGTAAAGACCTCAGCTGGAATATCATGACCAGTTTTGGATACTTAAACCTCAATGGAAGTGTCAAGTCCAAAAGACATCAGTGGAAGTGATTACCACTCTAGAAATCTGAAGTACAAGGAGAGATCAGGGGTTGTTTAACGAAGAAAATATTTAAGCAAAAGCAGTAACGTGAAACATCTAGAAGGAAGAAGATAATATTTTTTCTATAACAGACACGATGAGCTGCAGTGTTCCGGAGTTGCTGCAGAGAAGAATGTCCATGTTCCCTAAATAGTGTGATTGTTGAAATCATAAGGGTTGTTTGGATGGATTGGGAATTCTTATGATTAGATGTATTTGACTGGAGGCTGGACATGAGTCTGTCAGGGATGATGTAGGAGAGCTGATCCTATTTAGACTGGCAATAGACTAAGCAATCAAATTCTGTGATTTTTAAACCAATATAATAATTGGAGATCTTTAAATGCTAAATTAATGCCTAAAGTCATGTGACTTCAGTATCTTGGTCAGGCTTCTATTTTGTATAATTCAATATGAAAGAAATTATCACTGAGCACTGTCATGCAGCAGACACTATGCCTGCAGCACACATGGCACGGCAGTGCTGTATTTACCTAGTTTCATATGAAGCAAAACTTAAGTCTTTATATATATATATATGTTCCTTTCCCCTTCAGCAAGTGCTAGTACAGAGGAGAGAAATTGTATTAAAGACCCCAACTAAAAGAAGCACTGTAATATGAATTCACTTCCTGGTTAGCACCAGAGAACTCAGACTGGAATGTCTGCAGACACTATCTCCATCATTTGTGAAACTACTGCTTGTTTCCTTAAGAAATGTTTAATATGGATGGGAGTACTTTATTATAGTGAAATATGAGCATTATCAATTAATTGGTTTAATGTTTTTATCTCAGTAATAATGAGCTTAATCTTCTGTACTGATACAGGCATACTTCCTAAGAAAGTGAATTTCACTGAAATCAGTCCTGAAAGCCTATAGAAAATAGTAAATGTATAAAAACCCATCAAGTGTACTTGATCTCTTTGAACTTTATTTTGGAAAACAGACTAGGTATCAGATGTGTACAATTTGATTAAAATCTTCCTCTTCAACCATTCCGTCTTGCTGCTTCTTGAACGCTCCAGTAACAACTTGTTTGGAATTTAATATTGTTGCTTGACGTACGTGTAGGTAACGATGAGATTTAAACTGACACAGGAAAGTTTTCACTTGCTCAGATTCCAGTTCAGTGAAGTGAATGCACCTCAGATAGCATTAAATGTCTAATCTATGTTTGCAGCAAAGCAGCCAACTGCTTAAGCTATTTGTTATTATAGGTGTTCCATGATGCCCATCACTGTAAGTTGTGAAGGCCCAAATAAATGTAAGTGATATGGAAACGTTAGTGCCATCTCATAGGAAGGGAGGCTGAGGCCAAATGGGGCTAAATGACCTACCCAGATGGTACAGAGTGAGGAACCCAGATCTGCTCTTTAACCAAAAGGACAATCTGGTGACAGTGCCTTGTGCTGAGAAGGTACAAAAGTATGTGTGCTCATGAAATTCCTGAATACATTTTGAATGCCACTGGCAGCTCTTCTGTTGACAACAAAGGACACATATGGAATGAAGCATAACTTCACTGCTCCATGACAGCAGCACCTGCCTGCCAGCTTGAGGTCTGAGTTATCCTTTTGATGAAGTGGATTGGTGTTGCAGTGGGTGGGAAAAGCTTGTCAGGTCTGGACATGATACCTGTGCTGAGAGCCTGAATTGTGCTACATTTGATCCCACTTTCCAAAGCAGATTGCAAATCCCAGAAGTCCACTCTCCATTTCAATAATTTGTTTATGCATGTACATCTCTGATCTTGTGAGTTTGCAATATGTATTTCGATTTGATTATAATCTTACTTTGACTTTGGCATAAACATGGAACTGGAAATTGTAAGAGCTGCAGTTTAGAATGTTTGTGTTTAAAATACATGAGGAGTTGGAGTATTAAGTCTCCGTTTTCATATCCAAAGCTTATATGGTATGCCAGGTGCACACATGGAACTTTTACATCTTTACTATTGATATTTGATATGTTAAATATATACCATACATTTCAACTCAGCCGTAATTTCAGCATGCAGCAGACTACAAATATATTAGGGTTATACTTGTCCAGATGGGACAATATTTTAGGCATTGATATCAAGAAGAGTGTTATCTGATTATTGCTCTCTATTTCTCCAACATGCTACTTGAGTGAGCTGCTTGTAGCCCTCAGTTAGACTCAGTGCCAGCCTGCTTTCAGTATGTCAAACCCAGCACTTGGATCACCGACCTATTCCTTCTGAGTAAGGAACGGGAACACGGTCACTATGACTGTTGACAGCAGCGCCATGTTTCTGGGTGAGCTCATCATCCTTTGCTCCAAAGTAAATACTCTTTCTTACTGAGGAGAGGAGGCTTCTCACAGTGATGTTCCTTTTGGCTCACCCCAGAGGCAGTTCCTTGAGCACTGAGCTGGCGGCTGGTAGAGGCAGTGCTGATGGGTTATTCAGAGCACCTCCAGCAGTATTGCTCCCAGAAACAGAGGCAAAAAGGCTTTGTTTAGCAGGTTACCTTTCAAGCTGTGGCAAATGGTGAGCTAGAGTTGTCTCCAGGGTAACAGAGGGAAAGTGTGAATAACACTTACTCGATAGGTTCTTGTTGTGGGAAGCCCTGCCTACACTGTTTGCTTTCTGAGGCTAGTCCAGCCAAAGAGGTGTGAACAGTCAACAAACCAGGAGACTTTAATAAAATAATCCAACTTTCTGTTTCTGTGAAAAGTGTGAGCTTATTGTTTTTAGCATGGTACAAGAAACCATTCTAAGTATTATGAACATTTGACTAATGCATTTTGAATGAGAAAGCTTTCAAGAAACTGCTCTAGAAGTTCTTTGACAGTAAATAATGTGTTCATAGACAGTTTTGAAATGGAAAGAAGTCCTAAATGCACGGAATAGATTATTCATTAGCCATTACTCACCTATTTCTATTAGGTGACTGCTGGTACTTCCCATTAAAACTCAAGATTTCTCAGGCAGACCTGGCAAGCTACCTTGCTGTATGTGGTAAATGAAGCTAATTGCATTGCCTGTTCTCTGGTTTGTTTTCCAGAGTGCATAAATACCTTTGGTTTTAAAGGCAATATTGAGGTAAGCATTTGTGCTGCTATTAAATACCACTGTGGCACAGGAGAAATAGTTCATGCTTTAGCCCTGGCCATCTGTGGAACTGAGGTTTTTTCTTTTCTTTTTTCTTTTTGGTTGATTATGCTTCAGAGCACAGACTTGCTGAGTGATAACGCTTGCAATAAGTACATCTCATGGTTGGGGTTTGCCTGCTCTCCTCCATACATGCACCCCTCATGGGTTTTTGGTTTTCTTTTTTTTTTTGGGGGGTCCAAATAACTACTCAGCATCTGGGGAGATATCCATAGCAGAGCTGGGCTCTGTGTCCCCTGAGCTGCTGCTCAGTGCAAATCCTGGAACCCAGAGGGTTTGCTGACGGAGGGTTGTGGGAGTGAGCTCAATCTGGGATGGTTCATACAAGCCAGCAGCATGATTCCACAGTTGCAGCCACTGTCATGCAGCTGAGACACTGTGAATAGATGAGGTACGAGAAGATAAAATCAGGTCCATAACTGTGGATGGACTTTTCTTGGAGCAGATTCATTATGGCTGGTTTTGGATTGAGAGGCCACTGGCGCTGTTAGCTAACCAGTGCAGGCAACTCAACCTGACATTCAAACAACAGTGCCTCAGCAAGCAGCTGTGTCAGTTCGCAGCAGCTACCAGAAGCTCACTGGGTTGGTACTGGCAGGTTAAGAGCCAGGCTTTTGTTGCAGAGATGTTCGGTGGTACATCTCTGTATAGCTTAACAAGCAGGTTACAAGCCTTAGGACACTTTCTTGTGCTGACATTCTCCATGGGACCATAGAGATGTGCCTTTTCATCATGCTCCAGGACCTGGTTGGTCATTGAGGTTCAGTCATATTTGTTTGAGGAGCCTGATGTCTTAAGAGACTTCATAGTCCATCTTTAGGAGGTAGACCATGGGCTTTCACGGCTACACACTGTATCAGCAAAGTAATTGTTTAATTGATCTCTTTTTACCATCAACTTTTCTGCCCAGCTGAACTTTTTGCTGGACTTCTGGATTTGGAGGATGGACTTTTAGGACTGGATTAAACAGCTGCTCAGTAACAGCTAAATGTGCACATAAAGAGCTCTAAAGAGTGGAAAAGTCTATCACGAAGAGGCTAGGGAGTTCAGGACAATATTACTTTAGTGTTTTGGTGTGCAGGAAAGGTCCCTTATCCATCAGTTATCATAGGAGATAGAAAAAGACAGGCTAAGAACTTAAGAGTAGCCAGAAAGAACGTCTCTGCAGACCGTATCAAATTGGGAAGCTGGGCGCCAGGAAAGCATCAGGAAAACATAGCTTGTTCTTTGAGGTTGTAGGCTTAGTGTTAAAAAGTGATTTTTGTTATTCACTACATCCATGTTTGGATTTCATGTGGTAGCTTTTTGGAGGAATATTTTATTGTGTTTATAAGGCAGATGTAATTATAAGAAAAATGGTCTTTTTGTGTCAAAACTGACAGTGAACATCCCTGGATGGAGGGGAAGTGCTTGCATTGTTCCAGGGGTTTGTGGACAAATGTGTGTTTTTCTTTTCTTCTTCATTTGAAATACATAATGGTGAGGGAAAAAATACATTCACTGGAGCTGCAAGATGAAAGTGTGTGGACAGTCTGAGTTCTGGATTCCTCTGTTCCACGTCTTCTCTCTCTGACTTGAGCAAAGGCTCATTTTGTGCCTACTGGAGCAGTGGAGTTGGTAGTGTCGTGGCTTCTTTGGTTGCTTTGGTCAGCAAGTCCATTGGCTGTTTTATTGCTGTTTATTTAAAACAAAAAGCAGGCTGGGGAAGACTTTTGGGGGCAATGCTGTCACTGTCTGAGAGAAGTAGTGTAGAGGCCTCAAAAACAAATAGGTGCTTCAGCCTGATGGGAAGCACTGCAATTTCAGATAACCTTCGGAGAAAGGAGCATGGACGTGGGGAGGTGAGAGCACCATATGAAGCTGTCTCTGCTAATCCGCCATGAAAGCATATTGTCTTCTGATCTTGCACTTCTTCCTTTTCTAGATGTGCTTCTCTTACCTGACCATTTCAGGTAACCTGAGTGAATAGCACAGGAGCTGCAAATCCGAAACTAGACTAAAAGAGCTGAGTACCAGGAGGTGCTGAGAGTCCTTACGTCCCTCTAAAGTTGTTCTGTGACTTCATGCCACCATAGAGGTGTGTTTGCTCATTAGGATTAAAAGCAAAAAATCCCACTGCAAATCTGGTTAATGGGATTTCCTTTTGTCCCATTAAGGTGGCAGGGTGATCTGTACTGGCTGTACCTAGATTAAAACTCCTGGCATTGGTGATGATACAGGGCTGTGGGATTTATTACTGTCTGTGTGGATCCTGTTTGTTTTTTCCCTATGGAAATTCAGGTTTATACAAGGGCCATCAAATGGAACCTGCACACCTTTATTATTGCTAATAGTGGCTCAGAGTGCAGCTCCAAATGATGCATAACATTTTTTTTTAAGTAAACCATAAGCCAAGTTAAATGAACTTTAAGAGTGAACATGATTCATAACAGATACCATTTTAAAACTGACCAGACACAGCAAATGTAAATTCTGTCCTTTTAACTGTAAAATGTTTAAGCTTATTTGCAAAGGAGTTTGAAAAATTAAAACCATACCTTCCCTGGGTTTCTCCAGCCATGAAGAAACATCAGAGTCTGCATTTGAAAGGATGACAATACAAACTGTATAGACAGACTAGATGTCTACTTGAATTATCTTGCTTGTTGAGGGGAAGTCTTAAACTGATGATCACATATAATCTGTAATGTATTAAAAGCATATTCTTTATTGGAGTCCCCATATTACATTTCAAATACATTTCCATGGAATGTTTCAAAATGTCATTTGAAATTATTACTTTTTTCATTGAAATGGCATGTGTCCCCTCAACACTCGTCTAGAACTTTATTATTATGATTCTTTGGACAGTTTAAAGACATGAGATCACTTCTTGTGGTTTTGTGTGCCTCACACTACCTCTGTTCCTCCTTCAGTGCTAATGCCAGCTTCACATTCTCCTTAACAGTTTAGCTCCAGCTTCTTGGCCTGCCTAGGTTTTGCTTCAGTTGATCAGAGGTTTGGCTAACTTAAATATTTAGGCAATATATAATAACTGTATCTCAAACAAACACTTAAAATAATGATCACTTGCAGTGTTTGCTATCGTTAACAAACACAGTTCTGGCTTCCATTTTACACCCCCCCCTTTTTTTTTCCATTTATTTGATTTTTCTTGTTATCATGGGATTGTTGTTGGCTTTATTGTGTTGGTTTAGTATTTATTGTGTTGGTTTGGCATTTTTCCATACACCCAGAGTGATTTCTGTCACCTGGAGGCTTATTTTGCAGTAAGAGGGATTTTGGAGAAATTGCATCTTGAAAAGCTAGAAATTAACCATGGTTTAAGTATTTGTGACTGCAACTTAGTGAGAACCTTGAGTATGTTATAGAATTATCCTGAGTGGTTATAGCCTAGCGGCAAATCTGAGCGCTATATATACACCAATAGCAGTCTGGGAGGAACATGAATTTTCAGTGCTGCAGACAGGCCGGGAATAGGAGCTGGACCAGAGCTTCTTGAAGTCAGTGAGATTGGAAGATGACATTAAAGCACTTAAAAAGGCTGCTGTGCTGAAATAGGAGACTTCAAGAGAGCGTCACCTCAACTGATTTGAATCAGCTTATACTGTTAAAGCTAACTTAAGCCTGCTTTTGTTGGCTTGACTGTACTGTGCCTAAAGGAAGCACCCCAGCTTAGGTCAGCCTCAGCTGACTTAACAGAGGTGAGATGCCTAAAAGACTGTGCTCCAAAGGCCAGGGGACAGTGACCTGTGTTTATTTTCATGCATGTCTCTTTCACTTAGGACAGCAGATTTAGTGGAAATATCCCACACATTTAATTGACAGAAAAAAAAGAAGCTGCCAGCACATTCTAACAGAATTTTAACCATTACTAGGTTTAAAACAATGCTCTCTTATGAGTAATTACTTTTTCTGGGTTTGCCTGGCGGTTACTTGGATTAATCACTTAAACCAACTCAAACTTTTGTAGCGTGTGGAGACGTGTGTGTTTAAACACTGTGTGCTGAACTCACAGCATGTTTTCCTCCTTATCCTCCTGGGATGCGAAGCCTCGCTGTGTGGCTTTCCCCAGCCAAATGAAATTGCACCATTCTTATTGATGAATAATATCAAGGTTACCTTTATTTTGTGTGTGAGTTCATTTACAAAAGAGAATGATTACGTTTAAAGCTGCTGGTTGTGTCTCCACTCCCAGTGGTGTAACATCCACGCAAGGTGACAAAGCTGGAAATGCTTCAGGCTTGCTGAGATTCCTGCACATGTGAAATAGTCACTGCATCTTGGGCTTCGGAGACCCTCTGGTTTCCGTGAAGTCAGTTTGCATTTCTTGTATTTCAGCGTGCCATCTCAGGTGGTTTTCCCCGAGAAACCTTTGTTCCAAATAATCCGACTGTTTCAGGAGCACTCGAACAAGAAGAAAAACACAACAGTCAATTAAAAACCAATTTTTTTGCTCTGGTATCATTAATCAAACACACAAGCAGTCCCAGCACTGACAACCGGCAGGGTTAATGTTTAAGACCTGTGGCAACTATAGCTCCCCTGAAAATCGCTTGGCCAGCAAGTCACATAAAAGCCTGTGATTATGAAGGAAATGGGAATTAGCAGAAAAAAATGAGGGAAAGCAGTTGAAATACATTGGTAGCAAGGAAGGCAGAGAAAAATCTGACTGATTGGAGCTCCCCTGGGGACAAGAAACAGGGTCTAGGGGTCACTCCTTCACTGAATTAGTGATGTCTGTCATATGAAACCAAAATAAAGCAGGAACAGAAGTAAAAGATTTTCTGTAGAGAAATTGGACTCTGTTCCCTTGCACCTATGTCTCAGGGAGGCCAAGTGCAATTAGTGGGCTGATTTTGTACTGATCCTAATTCAGCCGTAATTCTTTTATCTCAAATATGTATTTCTTGGTAAGGAATAGGGTGCCCAGAGGTTTGACATACTGATATTTTTAGCAATGAACAATTCACAGATTATACACAGTCATTGTTTCCATTAGCTCCTTGTGTAGCACACTCTCTGTTTTGTGTCTTTGCACTACCCAAAACTTACTCAGCTGGAGTAAAGACAGCTTCAAAGAAAACTAAGCCTCTTGTGGTTAGGGCAGGCTGTAGTGTGTGTGCTTTCCAAAGCTGAAAAACATTGGCTGGATGCTTTTTGTGCCAGATGCACCCGTACCTGCAGAAAACCTGTAGGTAAACAGTAGTTTAAACAGAGAACAGTGACTATTTGAAGTGACTTTTTTAATATCATACAATCAACCAGGTTGATATCAGTTTAAAAAAGCATTAGTTTGGAGCTACTGAAAAATCTCTCCATACCAGGCATGGTGCCATAATCTTAGTTTTATGAGTTTAATTTAGTGGTAGGACATAAAGGAAGATAGTGAGTGGCCTTGCTTCCTGCTTGGCCTGGGATCTGTTTCACTGAAGGTACTTCTGTGCTGCAGCAACTTGTTCACTTGATCCACGAAATGGATAATGTGCCACATGCTCTGTTGCACTTTGGCGATCTCGCAGAGCTGGAAAGTATGATTAACCTCTGATTAAATTACTTGGAATAGCGACATACTCCAAAGAACAAGTAATTAATTTCAAATTGTGGGAGCCATTCAGTAGTGATGGAGAAAACAATTGGTAGAAATGCCAAGCCTTCTTAAAGGGAACATTGGGAGAGCTCTGAGGCAGTTCTAAACTGTAGGGAAAATTCTGGAGTTGGGGTCCAAACCGCTGTTGTGGAGCTTCAGTGCTACAGGATAGACAGTCACTGTAAGTAGCACAAAATCAGGAGAGCAGAAGTTACCCCCCCAAAAACTGAAACACAACCCAGGTATTTGAAAAGACAATAAAGGAAAGGAAGATTTGAAGTTGGGTTGGGGTCTTTCATTTTGTATTCTTCCATAGCCAGTTTTCAACAGCTGTTTCTTGGTATTTCATGAGTACAGACTGCCTTATACTTTGAATTGAGTTTTACTGTAAAAATGCCACTATAGAAAGCTGTGGCCCTTGCCATTGATTTCTAGTGAAAAATCTTTGGTTTATAAAAAAAATGTTCAAAAAATTGGTCTGCCTGTATATTGGACCAATATTTATGGCTTACTTATAGAAGTTAATGGTTGTTTTTTTTTCTAAAGTCTTTTACAAATCAATCTTTGTAGAGTACAACAGGGCAATAATAATAATGCTTGTTAACATTCTCTGACACCATCCATCAGTGTGCTTACAGCTTTGCAGCATACTAGATGTGTTCAAGCATAACTGCTGATCATTGTTCAGTAATTCCTCTAAATTGTTAGTTAAGCCACCTACAAATATTGGTGGTATTTAATTATTGCCGTGTCTCCAAACTAAGCCAAAATATGCTCAGTCTGAAATCTTCGTCACTGACAATGAATCTTTTGGCACCAGGTTTTGTTAATACCTGTGTTGGTTGAAATGAACTGTTCTGAGTGTACCGGTTGCTGCCAATGGTCAGAATTTTGAGGTGGAAGCAAACAGTTTAATAAGAAGGCAGCTCTTTCATATCAGCATTTTCCAGTATAGATTTGTGCTTTAAAATTCAATATCCTTGAAAAAAAGAGTGATTGTGTAAGAAATGCTTTGCCTCAACTACACGTAATACACACCAAAAATGAGGATGGAAAGAAAAAATGGTCACACATTCTAAATGAAAATAAAGTCAAGATTTTCTGTTTGCCAAATGAAAATAATTATTATTATTATTTGTAGAACTGAAACAGAATCTACTTTGTTTCACTGCAAAGTTAGTTTTCATAAAGCTCAGAATCACTGAGATGAGAGAGGAGGAAACGTGTACAGGTAGAATATTCATGTGGGGAAGAGGAGGTGACTGTGATGGCCAGTCCTGTTCTTCTGGTCTCTCCCTGCTCTGCACAATGAGGAAAAGTGAGAGTCTTTATGGCATTACTGTGAGGTCCCAATTCTGCAACACTCTCAGTTTACGCTCAGCATTGTTTTTTGAGGTCAGTGGGATTGCTGGCTTGATCGAGATAATTTTATTCTTTATTACCATATAAAGTTACTTTTCAGTAGTCAAGGAGAAAAGTGCTATAATTTCAAGTGATGGAATGGAAGAGGTGGTAAGAGGCATCTTCTTTGTGGCTTTAAAAATGCCTGTGAATAAATACTGCTTTCAAAACAAGTAATAGAGAAGGCAATGAGGAAGAAGGTCTGTCCTTATATATGTGATAGGCTTTGTTGAGTCCTGAGTGAAGAAGGACAACTTAACACTCCTCAGACTCTCAGAAGGAAGGAGTCTCTCCCCTCAGGGTGAGGAACTGGACAAGGAACAGACCCTCCAGCAACTGTGGCAATCAAGGGAGGAAGAAGTCAAGAAGTTACCGAGAAATGCGTCTGGGAAGCAGTGGCTGTGTAAAGGGATTTTCTGGCTTTTCAGAATGGTTAATAGATTTAAAATAGTGCCCTGGTAATGCAATTGGTACTAAAATCCTCATGTTCCAACTGTAGAATTATATGGATGTTTATATACTAAGAAAATATATTGTATTATGCATTATGAAAAATATGGATCAATGTAAAAAGGGATTTAAATTAACCTCAAACTGGCTATTTTCTTATATATTTAAAACATCTGGTGCAGAAGAATGTCATATTCTGTATTTTGTGTCTCTTAAAATGTAGTCTGTTTTTCATATTTCAGCTGAATATCTTTCCACTAAGTACAGTTTGTTCTGGAAAGGGGGTTGTTTGGGGTTTCTTTTCCCCTATTTATACTATTGCTAAAATGACATGTGCAGATTTAGATAATTGGTAAAAATATTGACAAAACAATAAAAGTAAACTAGTTTAATCAAGATCTTTCTCTTTCTTAGTCTTTTTTTCAGTACTGTGTCAATAGATTTCGTTTATCACGTTCTTAGATAAAATAGATACAGCCAACTGATAACGGCAATGAAATGCAAATAACAAATCCTTTATAGTAACTGAATTGAGAGCTCCATGATTCAGAATTAAAGTGTTGCTTCTAGTCTTTTATTTCCATGATATTTCTGCTGGAATCTTGTTTTCTCTTCAAATGCATTGTTGAGCTTTATGTTGATATCTATTCCAGATGTTTTCAAGTTCTGCTAATTTGTTTTCCATATGATACCTACTTACAGAACCATTTCACTTGTAGTTACTGCAATTGTATCTGCTAGCTGCATTCCCTTCTGGATGTAACATTTTTCTTCCATCAGGATAGGTTTTCCCACCGCTTCTGCTATTTATTTCTGTATTTCCATAGCAGCGTCCAGGTGCATTTAAAGTCTGGTTCATGTGCCTGCAAGAGTTTGCAGGTTGAGATTTGGAACTTGCAGGGAGGCATGTGCATTAGTCCATACAAATAGTCTGTTGACTTCAGAAAACAATCAAAATTAGATCTGAGTTTGAGAAATAGAATAACACAGGATTTGTTTGTGGCAGTCATGCCTAATCTCAGCCATAATGCAACAAATGATTTTAGTATCTTTTTTAAACATGCTTTTACACACACACTTTGCTGTACTCTACCCACAGAATTTTATGCGGTTGCACAAAATATCTGACCCTTTTCTGTTGCATTATAAAATAGAAAATAGGAAAACAGAATTATGTTTCCAGATCCAAGCACTTCTATATTCTGCAGGTTTTTAGCATCCGTATGTGGATCTGAGCTCCAGTTTTGCACTGTTGGAACATATTTAGTGTCTGCTCATGCGTTTTTCTTGCTTTCTGGATTGACCTCTAGCTAATTGCAACATCTTCAGTTTTTTCTTTTGCATCTCTTTTTGCTCTCAGCTTTGCTTTTCTTGTTCCACATGCTGCTTCATTATTAGAGCTTCAGCTGCTAGAAAAAAACATTAAAGCACTCAGTTCAGCCCAATCTTTCTTGGCTATTCATCTGCTTAATTGATGATCTCTACCTGAAAATCTTGGAATAGGTTTTACATGTGATAAATCATGGACTCTGCAATTCTAGGGCTCAGCACTCAGTTCTTTGCAGGGCTGCCTCTGGTTTTGCAGGGCACTTAACCCAGGCCCGAGTAACAGGAGTAACTGGTTTAAGAGCAAGCCTAGTGACAAGAATGGGCAATACAGATGCTTTGTAAGATCAGGGGCTCCCAGCATTGCTAATGGTCTACTGTTAAAGTGATGGTGACTTATTATATTAATTCTTAACTTGCAAACTTCTTTTAATTGCGATTGGTTTTTGATTTAATAGCAACTGGGGTTTTGAGAACATGATGTAAGATTCTAAGTAATACCTCTAAATGGGATGCTTCTGATGTTCCTGTTAATAACCAGCACTTTTAACAGCAAAAAACGGTCCATTGTGAAAATTCAGGAAGGAGGCACTTGTAATCCAGTCTCTTCCTTGCAGTGATTTCTTGAATTCTAATCATGTGACAAGATAGAAAAATGTGTTTCTGATTTTTGGATGCAGTAGTGGAGTAAAGAAGAGATCAAGTTAAAAAAATGTAAGAAATCATGTAAAATCTGAGCAGTGAAGGCTTTAGTGAGGGGAAGGAAAGGAGAAGGATTAATTTGGTCGCCATGTATGTGTGGATTGTGACATTTTACATCCTTTATTATGTTAGAAAATAGCAAAAGTGCCACATGTGAATCATGAACATAAAATGATGTGTCTGATTCAGTCTTTTATGTTGATGTTGGGAGTTAGGAGTGAAACGCTTGGTCCAGTTGAGATCTCAGTCCTTGACAGCTCTGAAGAAGCAGACCAATTTATGATGTTATGAAAATACGTGTTTGCCTGTGTTTTGTTAGCTGATGTACTCTCATTTTCCCCACCCATTTTAAAATGGGTTTTATTTTACTTTTTAAATGTGTAGATGAACTGAATACGAAGAGGAGGTTTTTCAAGCTTCCCTTAGGAGCTGGATGGCTAACAGTGACTTATGTTGTGCAATGTATCACCCTTTGGTTTTATATTAAGTTTTCCTGGAATTTTTTGTATCGTATATGCAAATAATGTAGGCCATCTCTGACTCTAGAATGCATAGTAAATAAATAGGTAGTCCATAGGATTGGAATTGTTCAGCTGTTGTTAACAGAGAGAATGAAACTACATTTTCTAACAAATGGGGATACGACCCTCAGCATTTATGGAGAAATGTAAAATATACTTGAAAAGTGATTGTGTCCCATTCAGAGCCAGTATCATACTCCAACCATCAAACCTGCATGAATCTGCAATAATCTGTGCCATCTCCAGTACACAGAATCATAGAATCATAGAATAGTTAGGGTTGGAAAGGACCTTAAGATCATCCAGTTCCAACCACCCTGCCATGGGCAGGGAC
>WYDI02025100.1:0-27626 GCA_009867235.2 Psittacus erithacus | reverse complement strand
AGGACAAGGGGTGATGGGTTCAAAGTGAACCAGGGCAAGTTCAGGTTAGATCTAAGGCAGAAGTTCTTCCCTGTGAGAGTGCTGGGGTGCTGGCACAGGGTGCCCAGAGAAGCTGTGGCTGCCCCATCCCTGGCAGTGTTCAAGGTCAGGTTGGATTGGGCTTGAAGCAACCTGGTCTTCCCAGCCCAAACCATTCTGTGATTGCATACTTGCTTTAAAATATCATGACATAAAGATACTTGAGATCAGCTAAAGAAATACGTTGGGTAGGAGATTTTTTCATTCCTAAAGACAGTTCTCCATGGTAACTTCCAGGTGTCACGTATGTCCTAGATAATTACACCTGAGAAAATAGAAACCTTTTAATCTTTGAAGTCTGTTTTGTAAAATTAGACTTCAAGCCTGGAGTATAGATTATTTTTCTGTCCCTAGAGTTGGCTACTGAAATTAAATAGTGTGATAATGTTTTCTATCTGCATATATTATCAATATCAAATAATTCAGCTTTTCAGCATTGGGCAAAAAAGAATGTGCTCTCCACACTTTGGTTAAGTAAATCAAAGCTTTGCTAGAAAATGGATGTAATTAAAAGCTAAGAAGCAAATTTATACTTGAGGATTTCCTCATAGGACTTTTTTTTTCAAACAATATTGGGTTTTGCAAGAGGAGGAGAAAAGCTACAAGAAAACTGAGAGATGTCTTGTTAAAAAGTTTTAAAACCAGCTACTTACCTAGTATTAATTAATATAAGAATCATAGAATCCCAGACCAGTTTGGATTCAAAAGGACTTTAAAATCATCCAATTCCAACCCCCTGCCATGGGCAGGGACACCTTCCACTCTAGAGCAGCTTGCTCCAAGCCCCTGTGTCCAACCTGGCCTTGAACACTGCCAGGG
The DNA here is from genome assembly GCA_009867235.2 of Psittacus erithacus. NCBI lineage: Eukaryota > Metazoa > Chordata > Aves > Psittaciformes > Psittacidae > Psittacus > Psittacus erithacus. The sequence goes on along the minus strand of WYDI02025100.1, from coordinate 26,729 downwards.
ATGAGGCAGCCACAGCTTCTCTGGGCATCCTGTGCCTGTGCCTCAGCACCCTCACAGGGGAGAACTTCCTCCTTATATCATATGGGAGGTGCTCCAGCCCCTGCTCATTGTCGTGGCTTCCTCTGGACTTGCTCCAACAGCTCCGTATCTTTCTTATGCTGAGGACACCAGAAATAAAAGAAATACAAGAAGTGACAGAATTTGGTATTGAGAGCACATAAAGCATTTGTATCACTGACTGGCATGTTTTAAAATAACACTGTGGGTAGTGTGGTAAGATGGTCTAAAAATATGTAACTCCTTATTTTTTCTTAACATCAGTAGAAATAACAAACTGAGGCATAGAAGGACCAACTCTCTTAAAGCTCACAACCATGCTGGCAGAGTTGCATCATTTTAGATCTGCTCTGAGCCAGAAGTCCCAAATTTAGAAACAAATGCCTACTCCAGAAGTGACACTCTTTATCTGCACGTTCATCGGCATAGCTTTTCCCAGCCCAGGTTACAAAACACTTTCTAACCACAGTGTGGTGATTACTGGGCTGTCAAGTTTCTGCACAAAATGTTCCTACTAAAAAGGCACATTTCTGATAGCAATTTCCATCCAGGTATTCAAATAATTGGATTTTAATTGAGTTACAATCAGCAGAAAAGTGACATTGATTGATAATGGGAGAGTTTGATGCTTCTGGGTTAACAGACTCATTTTATTTATTTAATTGAAAGCAGGCTGATTGCAGTGTTAAACCACATAAATAATAGATGCTTTTGGAAATGCATAGAAGGTCTGATACTATAGAGATTTGAGATAATGCACATTAAAAGGCAACTTTTAGAGTTTGGGATTTAATCGAGTTTAAATATCTGTGAATCTTTTATAGAAATAGCTCCCCAGCCTGTCGCTTCTAACACTTCTGGTCTATTTCTGCGCATGGAATTTTGTAGAATTCAGATTAACTGGTGCCTTCTGTGAGTTAGTTCTGTTTGTGGTATATTGCATATCCTTTGGACTATAACTACCAGTATTACACTTTTCATTTCAATAAACAGTTTCATCTCTGACTCTTAAAGCATTCAACTAGGTGAAGTGTAGATATTGCATATTCATCCCAAATATGTCCGTGCAGATTCCAAATACATGGGGATTTTTTTGCTTGAAGGATCTCCTGGGTATACTTTTAGACTTGGTTATTCCTCTGAGGTGTCCCCATCTCCACGGTGCATTTGCCTTCATTTGGCTGTGATACTGAGTCTCACCGCATAGTGCAAAATGCTTTCTAGGTGAGTTTCAGTCAGCTTAAGTGAGCTTTAGCATCATTGCACTCTTTCACCACCCATATTCACATATTTCTTGACTGGTGGGTCTCCTCCAGTAATCATCCCTTTCTTTGTGATGGGACTCCCTCTCTGAGTCTCTTCAGTGCCAGTCGTCAGTGCTGACCTTACAGATGTCCCCCACACTTACTGGTGTCTGGATCCACTGTGACAGAAATAAGCAGACATGCAGATGTGCTGTAAGGTACCAAAACAAATTGGTGTAGACCTGAGCTAACTCCAGAGCTGGAGTTTGGCAAAGTAAAAACCATCTTCTCTCTTGTCCTTGTGCTGCTCTTCCTTCTGGTCCTAAACTGGATGAACTGAAGTTCCTTTCCAGCCCAAACCAGTCTGTGATTCTGTGATGCTTCTGCCTGTGTGTCCTCTTTATGTTCTCCCTAGAACAGGGCTGCAGTTATGAAATGCCACTGCCCATGACATTTGAGGGCTTTGTGGCTGAGAGAGTTGCTTCCAGTGCTGTGTCCCTGGTATGTTGTGGCTGTCCAGGTCTGTGCTGTGAAGTTTCCTTTCACTCGCTTTCTCAACAAACAGCAGTGAAATACCCTCTGTTCTAAAGCTGTCAGCTCGCTGTCAGGCGCTCCCTGAGCAGTTCCCTCAAGCGACTGAAATCCCTCCTGAAGTTATTAGCTGTCTAGTTACATCTGGCTGGTGTTCAGCCTTAGAAAACTTTCTATTTTTCCTAGAGGGAAAGAGAAAGGAAACCTTAAATTAACTCCTTCTGCCAGTCACTGAAATTTTCCTCTAACTGGAAACCGGGGAGAATCAGCTGCTGCATCTCTCTGCAGCGTCTTAAGAAACTGGAACTGCAGCCTGTGGCTGCAGGTGGCTCTATGTTAGACTTAAGAGCTTTGCAGCTGAAAGGCACCTGACAGGATTTCTCAGAACACTTCTGTTGTAACAATGGTGTGAAATTAGAGCAGGTTAACTTGATGTTTCTTTCCACTTCTGGAATCTCAGAGAAGAACCAGAGTGTAGGCACTGGGGTATGTGGGATAGTCAAGTGACAAACTCCCCCTTCTGGAAGGTGGGCTAGAGGGAGCAGAAATGTTGGGGCTTTGGAGGGTGGCAGGGTTCACAGGATGGATGAAGGGCTGGCTTTCCCCAGTAAATATTTAAACATTCTGAGGCTCCAGCCTGGACTTCGTATCTCCAGCTTCGTAGAAGCATAAGAAAGGAGAAGCTTGCATGATAGCTACTTGCTGGTGTCTTTTGCTTGGGAGGAGGTGCAAGTTTGCTGTCACCTTCTTAAGGAATGTGAAAGGCCTTTGGCAGCACTTACAAGTGTTCTGGTTTTGGCAGTTGCTTATTTCCATGTGTATAAGCTTTGTAACCAATATTAACTTACACTGGGTTGTACCACAGTGTATTTGCTCAGTTCATTCTGCTGCAGCCATAAATGATGTTATAGCTCTAATGATCGCACACGCTAGATGAAAGAGAATTCTTATACATAATTTATTAAGCTGAGATTTCTCTAGTAAGCCATTCTAGCTTGGATAGAGATTAAATGACTAATTCTGAATGCTTTGGAGTATCATGATGGAAAGTGCAAGTAGCTTTTCCAAAAGCTGAAATTTGTGTCCTGGAATAAAAGAAGGAGTGCAGTAGAACGTAGATACGTTATTTGAGGCTTTATAAGACTGAAAGAAATGGCAAAGAACGTTCTGCATTTTTACAAACAAGTGTGATTTAAAGCCAAAGCTCATAGTGGGAACACATTTCTTGGGGGAACAGTGACTGCAACAGAGAAGTCTGTCTCCTGCTGGTATAAATTCACTTGCTTTTGTGCACGTAGTGGTGTGCTTATTCTGATGCCAGTCCAACTGTGCCACTGGACAGGGCTCCCACCACCTCTTTCAGAAAACAATTTTAAAATATAACTGTGCTTTCCTCTTCAGCATCAGCTTCACCTTTCTTCTTTTTGTACTGTAAGGTGTAAATAGAGAGAGAACCCTTTTCAGCTCAAACATTTCAGCTAGGAGTGCTTCAAACCTTGATTGTAGATCTCGGGGGGCTTGGCAGCATGTTGTTTTCAGAAAGGCAACCCATGGCCTTGTGTTCTGCCTTTCCACATGACAAGTTTTCCAATTCTGTTTAAGATACAGGTTCAAAATGATATCCCAGAATTCTTTCTGATGCGGAAGGCTGAGTTGCTGGAAGATTTTAACAAAGCTTTCTTAAAATGAGAAGAGTGAAGGTTTCAATTTTAGAATACTGGCCTATCTGATGATGGATTTCAGAGCGGTCAAAGTGACGGCCTGCTGCTTTCTCCTGTGTTTATACTCACCAAAACAATCCCACAAGTCCTGCTGGGAGAGGGGTTTGATGTTTCACTGGCATATGTCTTCCAGGCCTAAAAACTCAGGACACTGGGCATGACTGAGACATCTGGGTGGGTCTGTGGCTTGGGATTTAAACCATATTAGCTGGCCAGGAGGTAAAGTTGTCATTTCCCCAAAACCCTTCCGATGTAAGCAGATACCAAAGTACTGTGTTCTTCCCCATGCTGCATTTTAAAAGCTGTTTAGGTAGATGAATATTCTTACATTCTCTGTTTCTCCATGCCATCAAAGCAAAATGTATTTGTTTCCTCACTGGTAGATTCCATATTGCATTTTTGCATCTTCTCTCTGGCCTTGGGCAACTTAGTTGACTTCTGTGTCTCTAACAGATAATGTTGATCTAGCTCACAGATTTTTATGCACATTTTCTTTGCACCCTGGACTGAAAGTGCTCTGAGACATGTTGGTGGTGTTAAGTTTGCGTGTCTGCTATGGATAATTGATGTGACTGTCAGTGAGGTGAAATCACATACTCTAAGGAGGATGTGTCCTTGGATTTCTTCCTTCTCCTCTCCTGCAGCTTGTGAGACCCCTTCTGATAAAGCCTTTGATACCCAGACTTGGAGAGGATTTGACCAACTGCAAGCATTTGACACTCCTGTTTCTGCCGTGATTGTAGGTGTTCAGCCCAGAATAACTCCATTGTCTTTCAGAGACATTGTCTTAAAGTTTTGTTTCCAGAAGTTTTAAACTCTGAAGTTATGTTCTATTTAACTTTGTATGGCCTTAAGCTTCAGGGTCCTATGCTTGTACAGAGGAAGATCTGGCTAGAGACAAATAGTTTACATAGAGGGGATGTAAAACAGAGGACATAATTAGCCAAGAGGTTCTAAGGCAGTGAGGTGGGTTGACCTTGGCTGGTCACTGTATCACTCCCCCTTCTGAACAGGACAGGAGAAAAAGAGGATGAAAAGCTCATGGTTGAGCTAAGGACAAGGAGATCACTTACCAGTCACTGTCATGGGCAAAACAAACTTGACTTAGGGAAATGATTTTAATTTATGACCAGGTAATTTAAGTAAGATAATGACAAATAATGATAAATCTAAAAATCACCTTTCTTCCACCCCGCCCTTCTTCCCAGGCACAAATGCATTCCCAACTCTTCTACCTCCTCCCTCAAGCACTGGCAGGAGTTAGGGAATAGGTATTGCAGTCGCTTCATGTTTGGTTTCTGCCACTTCTTCCTCCTCATCCTCTTCCTGTGCTCCAGTGTGGGCTCCCTCTCATAGGGGACAGCCCTTCATAAGCATCTCCAGTGTGAGTCCTGCTCCAGCCTTGGATCCCTTCCACTGGGTGTATGCTTCAGGATCAGGCAGCTTCAGCCTGGGTCCTTTCCATGGGGTGCACCCTTTAGGATCAGGCTGCTCCAACCTAGGTCCCCCGCGCTCCTCCTGCATGGGCTCCTCTAAGTGAGCTGCAGGGTGGATCTCTGCTCCACCATGGGCCTCCATGAGCTGTCGGGGCACAACCTGCATCACCATGGTTTTCACCATGCTCTTCACCTTGGAGTGCGGGGAATGTCTGCTACATGACTTGGACCACCTCCTCCCACTCCTTTGTCACTGACCTTGGTGTCTGCAAGAGCTGTTACTCTGATATCTCGTCACTTCTCTCAGCTGCTGTTGTGCAGGGTTTTTACCCTTCCTTACATATGTTATCCCAGAGGTGCTGCTGGCATCAGTAACTGGCTGAGCCTTGGCCAGTGGCGGCTCTGAGCCAGCTTGAACTGGCTCTGTCCAACATAGGGAAACCTGATGCCTTCTCTCAGAAGCCACCCCTGCAGCCCCCTGGTGCCAGTTCTTCACTATGTAAACCCTATACAGATCACAGAACTGCTCCATTACTCGTATTCAGTACATTAAGTACATTATTTATTTTCTTGTAGATTTTAGCTGTAACTTAGATCTATCTATTTGGGTAAATAGTGAAATGCTTCTTTAAAATGCTCTTAAATGACTAATCCCTTCTAAAGTGATTTGATGAATACACATCACTTGTTTGAGATGCCTTCTCCTACTATGAATAGTGAGCATTTTTGCATATATTTAGATACTGCAATCTAATGCCTGTACAATTGTTATAATGAAATAACTGAGCATGGCATATAAAACAAGATGTGTATTACCCCAAAGGAACAGTAAGTTGTTGAAATTCTCATAGGTCATTCACTAGTAAATCCCACTGAGAGTAACCTAATGATCAGTAGGTATTAATAACCCTTAATAAAATAGATGGAAGGGTGAATTTTTAATTACAGTTCATCTCAGAATGGAAGGAGATGATTCTTTTGTGAAGCTGATACTAAAACCATAACTGCCTTGGAGTATCCTAAGTCAGAGAATATTTCCTGTTTTGTGCTGTTGTGCATTTAAAGGTTTTCCCATGTTGGTTGCTAAATACTTAAGATCATTTGCATTCTGCTCACTGAATTAGAATTAAATTTGCACAGACCAACTTGATAAAATCAGTATTTTAGCTCTTTCCCAGTGTGTTTTCCAAGTATGGCAAACTATTTCAATGTTGTGTCAATGGAAGCCATTCCAATTGCACACTGGTACATGGAAAAAAGATGTGGCAAATGGAACAGATTCTGGTCATCCTGAAATTAAGGTTAAGCACTTCATTCATTAATCCACAAACAGGATCAATATTCTGTTTGTTTTATTACACTTTGAATTGGTTTCCAAGGGGTTTTTTCTCTTTTGCCTATACAATAGTCAGCCTTAAATAGAAAAGAATTGTGACCTTTCAAAATCTGTAGAGTGTTCCATATGTGACAAAGCTGTTCCAAATACATGAAGAATACAGTTAACAAGGTGGATGGTGACTTAAAATAAAATCTGTTTTCCAACTATTTTAATCCTTAAAAAAAGAAGCCACATTTGGCTTTTGTGAAGCTGCTTTCAGATGAGTAATAGAAAGTTAACGTTAAAAAAGGGTTTTCTCTCATTTTGAACATGCACAACCACCCACACCAGCTTGTTTATCCCAACAGAAGAAAATGCATTACTTTGATTTTTACCCTCGTCCACCCACGTAGACTAAAGCATAGAAATAACGTTAATCTAGATAAAGGTTACTTAGTGTGAGTGAGGATTCCCCAGAATAGCTCCCCAAAGCCTTTTAAAATAGAGCAGAATTTCCTAGGAATGGGGGAAATTCTAAATGTTGGCCCACCACCAGAGAGAGGAGCTGATCATCCAAAACAGTGTAACTGCTCTTACGCAGCCTGGGAATCTGGGCTTCACTGGGAAAACAGTGAAATGCTCTCTAGCATTGACAGTAGGAAGGAGCTCGCCTTAGTTTAAACTCATTATTTTTCTTCTCTTGCGTTATATAGGCACAAAGCAGTACAATACAGATGCACAATGGAGGCTGAACAGCAGCATGTGCAGCGTGCCACTCTTAGTTTCAGTTACATGCATGGTCATTGCCATCTGCTCACACTTAAGTATGCTGAGGTGTCTTAGTCCAGTTTTGGACCATGCAGGCAAAGAGGAAGGGGATGTTCCATGGAAATTTCAGAGTGCCTACCCTTATTCCAAAGCTTGAAGTCTACCTTCTACTGCTTACCATGACTGAGTGGCCAGAGCTTCAAATTATCTTGGTATTTCTAAGGTAAATAATAGAATATATTTTTATTGGCACCAGTCACCCCTGTATGCTTGTGTATGTATACGTGTAATGACTGGCTGTTGCTCAGTCTCTCAAGTAATTCAAATAGTATGCACTTTTTCTAATGCATGAATGCTGTTGCCCAGCTTTTGTGCCTGTATGTGTACCCTGTTCTATCATGTATTATAATTGCGCTAACGTCAATGACTTGGTACATCTGTGCCCTAGTGGCTGTACTTTGTGATATACCTTGGTGCTTCATACACTGAGAAGCATTGCTGACCAAGCAAAAGACAGGACACTGACCTAGTACCTTGTGTCTTACTTGTTTTCTACTCTAAAAGTGATCTCTGGTGTGTGTGGTCTGGGGAGCAGCTGAATCTTGGACAAACTCTTAGTAAAAGGGTGTGATGTCCTGGCATAACAGCTTTGATCTTCTGGTCTTCTCTAAAGTCACTAAAAGCCAAACTTACAGCGCTGCAAATCCAAACACTCAACCCATTCAAGGCACTCCATGAAGGAGAGAGAAGGTAGATAGGTGTGCAATATGGAGGCTGGAAGATAGGTGTACAATATGGAAGGTAGATAGGTGTGCAATATGGAAGCTGGGTTACAAACCTACATCCTTGAGCAATCAAAGTTTATAATCTAACTGAGGAGTTGATCCTTTCTCCAGCTCTCCAATGAAAGCTGAAATAACTGCCCCACATAAAAGAAAAAAAGAATAAAATTTGGAGGTTACTTCTAATGTTGCATAGAGACTTTGTCATCCCTGATCCAAACCAAACCTTACCTACAGGTCCTCTGTTTTCTTGCTTTAATGTTGAGACCTTTATTGTAACTGTGAGTTCTTGGACAGCAAGACAAAGGAGGTACTTTTCCTCTTTGTGTAGCTGAGCCAGGTCCTCTCAGCTCCTCCAAGGACTCTGATATGCACCATGAGGGCATAAACCAAGTAGCTCACTTTAAATGTGACAAACGCTGCTAAGATTTTGTGTGAAACAAAGCAGTTTCCCAGCTTGATTTATGAAAGCTGGGAGGTGCCCACAGTACTTGCGTCAAACTATTCTGCATGGTTAGACAACTGATGTTTTTCCTGTGTCCATCCTTGAGAATCAGCCTTCTAGCTGCCTTTGAACAAGCATCTTGCTGAGGGATACAGCCAGGAGTGTACCACATTGCTTAGACTCAAGCCTGCTGCAAAAGAGTCACACAAGTAACGTGGTGTCTGATGTCAACCTGCTTTACAGGCTGCTGCCCATTCCAGTGCAACACTGAAGTGTTTGACTGCTGAACATGAAGTGGAGTTACTACTAGGTGTGGCCTTGTGAAAGGTTTTGAAATTGAAATCCAATAAGCTTTTCCATCATGGGAATGAACCAGTTGCAAACAAAACTAGATAGGGCACCTTGCCAATCGCCCACTGTGATTGTAGCTCCTGACTACTGCCACAGCTAGAGTCAAGTGGTAAGGAGGGCGTTGTGTTGGGCTATGGCTCGGTCTAAGAACTTACTGAAATACTTTGAGAGTAGGATCATAAATCAGCCCCTCTTTATTTGGTATTATTTTTGCAGCAGGCAACTGGGTTTTCCCTCAAAGTGTGTATGATTCCTTCCTCAAAAAGAAGTGGATTCTCACCTCAAACACCTACTTGGATTCAGATTTTCAAGCAGCAGTGTGATACCTGACACTGATGTGAAATATTGAAGCCTTGTGCAAATGAATGTACTAAGTGTTTTTAGAGGAATTTTTCTAAGTTAGTGACCTACAAAGGGTCACTAACTGACCCTTACTTACTGAGCTCCACTTGAAAACCCTTTCAGTGTTCTCCCTCTTGCTATCAATTGCTTTTGTTCCCATTCATTTTCTACCTGTTATGTTCCAAAATGGGGTGTGAACTGCAGTATCTTGTGTGAGAACATTTACATACACGCTGTGTTCAGTAATATCTCCCTCAGCTGAAGCGGGAGCATATATACAGTCATAGGCTACTCTAAGTATACTCAGTATCCCAAAATGCTGTCTATATAGGACTTGGGGTGGGAATAGCACTGTCCACAAACAACTGAGCAGCTGGACATGAAGTGATCTTAATTAACCATAGGTCCAAATCCCATTTCTCTGTGCAGCTGTGAGACTGTATGATGTTTTCACCAGATTGTATCAGGAGCTAAGTGAGCTACATCCCTTGTTCATTAGTACAGCATTAGGAATATGAAAATCTGACACCAAATTAAAAATCGTATTTGGGACTTAAATACTATGTGCTTTCGTTCCCATGTACTTAGGTGCTGCTTCTTTTTGTCATCGTCTTCTGGGGTCTTTTCCAAATACAGAAAGGAAAATGCTCAACACATGCCCTGTTCCAAGTCTTTGTGACTTTGGCAAGCCACATCTACACCAGTTGCGCTCATGAGACTCCAGGAACCATGCAGCCAGCCCAGCCTGGCCTTTTCTTGTAGTTCATCTTAGGGTACCCTGCTTTCATCTTAAAACTTCAGAAGAGGTGCTTCCACCATCCTGATAAACTTCATACTTGGTAATTTCTCCCATGCACTCTGTAATGATTGTACTGTACAACAAAATTGTTTTGTGATTCATTTACACAGCTGACATGAGAGAATCCAAGAACATTTCTGCCACAAGAATTGTGTAATACATTGGATGGTTTACTTTATAAACTGCCATAAGCACTGTCTGTATAAAACTGCAGAATTAGGTTCCGCTTCTTTATTCTTAAAAACCTCCTCCCTAAACCCAAACCTAAACCTGAAGGCATTACTCTTTTGAAAAAGGTAACAGTATACTCAGGCTGACTGGAATAGATAAATCTGTGACTCCAGTCTTCAAGGTTGATACCTGTTTTATGTGCAGAATTTGACTAAATGATGTAAACTCCACCATTCTATGCCCTGTTGTAGAAGTGAGGCACGTTGCAGTCTTCCTCTGCGTAAGGGGATGAGCAGTTTGTTGTTTACCAGGATTTCACTGTTACTTCCCAGTAAGAGGAAAGATGCTGGTTATGGCCAGTTATTCTCTTGATTAATGAAAGCAAAATTGCCATTTACTTCCATCTTATACTTGATCAGATGGTTTAGGCTAGAGATGATGTATGAGGATGCTGTAACCTTTGCTTACATTAAGATACAAAGCAATAGCAGAGGAAGAAAATGGTATTAGCTCTAATATGTATATTTGCTTTGCTGTAGATAGTCTAGAAACTTTTTGATTCCACTTGCCTGCATTTTCACAGTGTTCAAACAGCAAGTCTTGTAGGTGTAAAAGTTATAGTGCATAGTGCAGTGGTTTACATACTTTCAGTGATGACCCTATACCCTTTCTGAAAGAGGAGATTGGCATTTAGTCCAACAAGAAATTCATTGGATTAAGTGGAAGAAGTAATAATGAAAAGCTTTTCTTTGGGTTGTCATTTGAGAACAGTTTTATCCTTGAATATAAAAGCATTGTGATGCTTTGTTGGTAACATTCAAAAGTGTAATTTGCTTTTGGCAATCAAAGCAGTTCATAAGTGACCTTCATCATTTATACCCAAACCATCCTGTAACACAGATGCAGCCACAAAGGGAGTTTGAGAAACTTGTGGCTTCTGCTTCGTGATATCTTTCAGAAATTGATGACAGTTTGTCTAAATTTGTTACTGCTCTGTTATTTTTATGATATCTAGCATATTTGTTAGTGATATGATGGCATAAGTTCATAAGTACTGAGGGGGTGTTTCTTATTGGGCTCTCTGAAAATCTGGCATTAAATATTGCACATTGCTTCGTTCACCACATTTTCTAGTAAGGAAAATTTTCCAAAGCCCATCGTTGTCACCATAGAGCTGTTCAGAAAGGCAGACCCCTTCCAGATTACCTTTAATACTGTTGTAAGGTTCTTACATGTTGGAATTTCCTCACTGAACATTTTAAGGTATACAAATGGAGCACTTCATCCAAAGAATCCCATTGGGTTTTGATTTCTTTATTTGTTTGTGAGATATTGAATGATTTCTTACCTGAAGGGAAACTCAAATGTAGAGGATTAAGTGACTTGCTGGGTTGTGCAGTGTCTCTCAGTGATGATGAGGAACAGAACCGCGATTTTCAGGCCATATGCTCTACACAGCATAGAAGAATTCTGCAGGTCTGCAGCATGTAGTGTAGCATGTTGCATTATGCCAACTGTAGTGGAAGAGCAGACTGATTTTGTGCTGCAGTCTTGTAAAAGGCCTCTGTGTTTGCTCTCTGTCTGAAAGGCAGCCCCCTCTATGAATAACAAGTATTTAGTAGTACATACAAAGTGTGCTAAAGGAAGCAACTGAGTAAGCAGAAACACAGACAAGGTTGTCAGGAGAGACTAGAAAAATGGTACTTGGAACACAAGCTTGTCCCCCTTCACGTGTTGAATACTGCTTGTACAGAGAGAGCCTCTCAGTAGATAAGCAAGTTAAACAAAGAAAGAGGCAGGAGAGACAAGGAATGGAGCATCTGGTATTTCTCCATGAAGATGGGTGGAAAACACTGGGTGAATGGAGCAGATGCTGGTGTGTGAGCTGCAAGGCCAGAGGGCAGTGTTAGGTGATTGGGAAAAGAGGCAGCTCATCGTCTTTCATTGTTTTCTTGGGCCAGGTGGACACACTAAAAGCAATACAGGGCAACCTCAAATTGTCTCACCAACACTTCCCCCAGCTGGCCACCAAAGAAACCCTTCTGGTTGTCCGTTTGCCAGTCTGTCTGCCCGCCTTCCTGCCACAGAAATTGCCAACAGCAACATCTCTGCTCATGTGATCCCTGAAGAATATTACTAAAGCAGCCAACAGAAGGAGATGAAGTCAGGAGCACCTTCTAGGGACAGTACTGCACTTGAGGTGTTTTCTCAGCTATCTGGATGACCAGATCCATGCTTGCTCTGATGCCCAAGTCTAACCCTACCAACACAGTGCCTTCTAGAAAGTCTGACATGAGATGTCTTACTGCTACCAAAAAAACATCCTAGAACCAGGGGTACATCCTTCTCCAAAAGCTGTGTGGCATGGATACGGAGCCCACCTCTCTCACTGGGCAAGTCATGCTGCTGGGTCTGTGCTATGGTGAACATCAAAAAGCAATCTTAACTGGTATTTCCATATGGTAGCCTGAATGGTGCGTGATGCTATTCCTCCCATGTGACCATGAGTGACACAGCTGCTGTAAGGACCAGAGGAGATGTAACACTTGCATCCTGCAGCCCTCCCACCTTAGCGGAACAACATGTGATGAAGCTGGAGGCTGCTGCTCCAGGGTTGCTGGATGCGTGCCGAATGTGGGTTTGTCGGACTACCCAGGCTCACTTAGCAACCGGGTGTGTGCCTGGGATGTGTAGAGCCAGGCTCAGCACACCACACTGCCTGCCCCTCCTGCGCCATGCCACTGGGCTGCAATGTCCCTTGGGGTTTACCCTGTGTGTATGAGCCCCATAGCTTCTGAGCAGCTGCTGAAGATGACCTGAACTAACCGTGTCTGTTCAGACAACTAGTGCATCTCGTGCTCTGTTGGCCACATCATATTGCTGAGCTGTGAAAGCACCTTCTCCAGAGACTGTGCTGCAGCCAAGAGCTGGAGGAAGGGGGTGAAGGGCTTTTCTGCCCCATGAGAGCAACAGGCCTGCTGAGATGAGCACCTAGAGGTCAGTGGTAGTTGGTTTTTCAGGTATGGTTCCCATGGGCCTATAGAGGCGGATGAGGAAGGCTGATGTTGCAGAGATCTGGATCTCTCCTGGTTCTGAGTTCTTTCCCTATTCCCCTCACCTTGCCTGAGGAGATGCTGACAGGTGGCAGAGAAGACAGGACCCCTTCCATAGCACTGTGTTGTGTTCTGAAAGTTTACATGGTGTGGACAGCCAGTGCAGGCACTGAAGACCAGCTAGAGCCTGCTGGAATTGTCTTGGGAATGTACTGAAAGGGCATTGTGACACTGATTATTGTTAATTTTACTGTAGGAGTGTCAATGCTAATTGAGCTGGAAGAAAGAAGCTTTTTCAGAAGGATTCCTGTTCTTCTGAGCTATTTGGAGCTTTCTAGCACAAACTGTTCAAAGCATAAACTGTTGCTTTGAAATCCAGCACGGGTCAGTGCAGGGTATTTTGTGGTTCATGGAGCTGTACAACAAACAAACTAATAGGAATAGCTCTCGTGGCTGGGTGCCTCCTAACTTGCATCTGACATCAGTGGAGAATGCTTCTATTGAAGAACTTCCTGATCCTTCTTTAACCAGAGGTTTCTAGTTCCTTTATTTCTGTACATGCTCAGTGAGTTGGCAGTAAGGCAAGAGTGAGTGGGGTGGGAAGAAGTCTTTTAATACAACAATAATAAGCTAAAAATTGCTGGATCAGTGGCTCTTCTGTTCCCACATGCTTATCTTAGGACATTCTAATCATCATTGCCTTAGAAAGCTTCCCATTTTATTTTTTCTTTATGGTATAAATATTGTAACTTGCACTTAATGGAGAAAGAGAGTGAACAAGAAAGGATTTCAGACAGACTTTCTTTAATAGTATAATATTAATTGGCAAAGATTGTTTTGCATAGAAATATTCTTTGTTTACTATGAAAAGAGCTTCATTTGCCTTTAGGTATCCTAAATGATTTAGAGAAATAGACAAATGATTTAATTTTGATTTTGTTTTATACTCCAATGAAGCAAACAACAGATTTGAAACAAGCTGCTTGCTAGACCTTGGAAATTAAACTGCTCTTTTTATTGGGCACTGGTGAAGTGTCTCTGCCTTTCCTGATGGCAGACAGCCGTGAAATACATTGACTCATGCTTGTTAGGGTTCCATCCAGCTCCTTTTATTTCCTTGATTATGATTCTAGTGCTGCCACCCAGGCAGGAGCTCCCACTTCCATTTCCTTTGAAATCTGTGCTTTCCAGAGAACATCTCCCCCCCTCCAGTCTGGAGCCCGAGTTACAAGGCTATGACTTGGCTCCAGAAGCAGTTTAATGCAGAACGCTGTAGTTTTTTACCTCCTTTCAGAGGGGATTTGCATGTGTGCAGCATTAGGTGAGATTGGAAGGCAACAGTAGTCTAATTTTAACTTATAAATCTGTTTTGATGACTGAATGGGGTACTTTGAAGGACTTCTGTTCATGTCATTCTTGGTCCTTAGTGAGTTTTCCTAGATCTCAAAGCCAGTAGCTTTCCACGTGAGTGTGGGAGCTTCAGGTGAGTGAACCACTAACCACAGTACCTTGAGTAATCATGAGTGCTTCTTATCTGGCTTGCTTAATGCACTCAAAGATAGAACCTTTAAAGACAAATTTCTTGCTTGGTGCCACGTTTTCAGGCTCTAAAAGTGCTATTAATAACATGTTTTCACCTAACTGCTTTTAGTTCTTGTACCACTAAAATAGCAACGGCATATTTGCCTCTTTTTTTTTATTCTTTTAACTAGTTCTATCCAGGTTTACACTGGCTCTCATTCTGCCTTTATCACCATGTTACCCCAGTGTCTCCTGGTGAGGCAGAAAGCAAAAGCCATATTGAGTTTATTTTTCCTCATCTCTTTTCCTTGTATGTATGTTCAGTATAGTGGTTTATTTTGGTAGGGTTTCTTAGTTTGTGTTAAAGAAGGTGGAGTCTATGCACTGAGAACAGCAAATGGTAACAGCTTCTTGAAAGCAAGGTGAAGAAAGCCCCAGCTAATATTACCCATCATTTGATTTTCTGGATGAGGTGCACCTTGTGGGCAGTATGGTTATTTTCCTAGGAGTGAAAGGCTAAAAGGTTGTTCATTGGAATTACTTCTGCTTTTAAAAGACAGGCTATGTTTCCTTTTCTGAAGGGTTTCAGGTGTGTTCCCAATCTGACTATTAAAAGATCAGCAGAGAACACGGTGGCAGTTCAATGTTTTTCTTGTTTGAAGAAAAACGTACAGTAGAAGAATCATAGAATCATGGAATAATTTAGGTTGGAAAGGACCTTAAGATCACTCAGCTCCAACCCCCTGCCACGGGCAGGGACACCTTCCACTAGAGCAGCTTGCTCCAAGCCCTGGCCTTGAGCACTGTCAGGGATGGGGCAGCCACAGCTTCTCTGGCCACTCTGTGCCAGCACCTCAGCACCCTCACAGGGAAGAACTTCTGCCTTAGATCTAACCTGAACCTATTCCAGTTTAGTGTTTCGCAGGACATGTTATTTGAGATGTCTTTTGATTTTATGAAATCTGCTAAATCTAATCTTACGATTAATGCTGCTTTAAAAAAAAAGAAGTGTATTTTCTGGCATGTGAAGCTTAATTGTTGAATGGTTCTTCAGCTCCTGGCAAGGAGAGAAAACTGTGACTCTTCCAAGGTGACACAGTGTGTGAAGATCTGGTTGTCACAGTCGCTGTATGTTGGTGATGAACTGAGCACTACCGAAATCTGTAGGGCTTTTTAACTGATGTGCTCCTAACTTCCCTCTTGTTGCTCTGACTCACATCTTGGCTGTTAAGTTGTGTAACCTGCCAGCCGGTTGCCTGCTATGAAAAACGTTGTAGCTGCTAGGATTATTATCAAGTATATCTAATAATTTTAGTATTTTAGCAGTCTATTTTGGCTCATTATGCAACCCACAACTCAGAGACGAGGCAGAAGAGGATAGAACAGGATTGGATGCTGATAAACCATTTGGTGTGCTCAGCCAAGCAGTGGGGTCCTCTAGGTGGTCTGATTAAAGCTACCTTGCTTTGGAGCAAGTTGCTGTGGTCTCCCCCAAAATACAAAGCCATTTCCTCCCACTTAAGTCTCCAGGCACTGGGGACTGGGCTTTTACCAGTTGCTGTCTAGTTATTGGCAGGACTCTTGTGCTGCCAGATAGACATGTCTCTAAACATACATCCGCATGTATCTATATTTGTGCATGTAGTAGAGAAGGATTCAAGTGCAGTTCAAACCAGTGTCAATACATGCTGGAAACTGCCTAGTAAATCACCATATGTTCCAGAGGAAATGCCAGGCAAAGTCATGATGGCTTTGTATGTGCACAGCTGACTGGCAAGCACAAAGGCAGGCTCATGAAGGGGGATGCCATCACATGTTTTTCTTCTTTTTTCCTCTATCAGAGCCTGATTAGAGCCCATCTGCTTCCCTTACTGCGGCGGAAGGGTAAGAAACCAGTCAGCCCAAACTTTTTGCTGCTGGAGCGTAGGCACCAGGGAAAAGCTGCACCCAAGGAGCTCTCTCAGATGTGTTTGGGTTCCATTTCTCTTGAAGTACAGAGTTTTAAAAATTGTTTTCAAATTCTCTTCCTTCTGTGTCTCGTTCTGCTTTGCCTTTACATTCATATTGTGGCAGCCTCATGTTTGCTAGCTGGAGTTCACAGACCTGGCATGGCTGGGACCAAACCTGCGCACCAGGCACGCTGGCTGATACACAGGGAGGGGGCAGCAAGCGTCGCTGTGCTTTTCACCTCTGCCAGCTCGGAGTAGTTAGTGCCTCCCTAAAGCCCTAAGTGCAGAGCGGTGGTATTTGCTGACATGTTTGGCAATCTGTTTGCTTTGTGTTTTTTCCCAAGCTCTGTAAGGATACTTGAAATATCTGATAGAAAATCATGGAAAAGCCTAATGACTTTTTATTTTATTTATCTTTTTTTAATTAAACTCGATTTATTTGAACTCCTGTAATTTAGCTTTCTTCCAACCACGTCCCTATTGGATTGAAATTGCTGTACAGCCATAACGTTGACTGCTATGACACCTACTGGTCGAGCTGAGCTGAGCTGTGGGTACTTGTTCTTTCCTCTTCTTAATGAGAACTCCCGGTAATGAGTTTGGCTCAGCAGGTGTGGTGTCTCTTGGAAGGACCGACACATCTTCTTTCAATACATCTTCCCGTACTTTGTGCATTGAGAAATTTAGATAATCACTTTTCTGTTTGCTTTTAACTTCTGTCCTTTCTCTTCCAAGTAGCTCTTTAATCTTCACCCTCTTTGTTTCATCTGTCTTATCTTTATTCAAGTTTCTTTTTTATCATCCCTTAATAGTATTGGGAGCTGCAAGGAAATCTCTTTGAAGTCTTTTCTGAATTGCCTTCTTCCCTTAGAACAGTTCTTCTTCATTATCTGTGATCATTTCTTCAGTACTGGAGACTTATTATCATTCATATTGCCCTGTTAGGCATTCCACTTTCCTGGGAAAGGTAAGGAGCCATTCATGCAACTCCTTCCACAAGATCTTATACCTAAGGAGGTTTTGTGAGTATTGAGAAAAATTGAGCTTTTCTGTAGATAGAGAAATAAGGATGTTAGTAGTTCACAATAAAAAACCAGCTTTGCATCCCCGCTGGACAATGAAGAATGAAGAACAGTTTGTAACTGTAGGAAAATGTGCCGTATGCTTTGTGTGAGGGATAGTTCTGCTGCACTCAAGTAGTGCTGTAATCTTCCAAAAATGCATTCTTCTGTGTGTGATTCTGGAACATACCATTAGTCCAAAAAGTTACTCAGAGGGCTTC
The DNA here is from genome assembly GCA_009867235.2 of Psittacus erithacus. Classification (NCBI taxonomy): domain Eukaryota; kingdom Metazoa; phylum Chordata; class Aves; order Psittaciformes; family Psittacidae; genus Psittacus; species Psittacus erithacus. The sequence goes on along the minus strand of WYDI02025100.1, from coordinate 8,959 downwards.
TCAGGTTGTTCTTCCTTTGAGAGACAGTTTGTATTCTGGAAGCTTGAGTAGTTTTGAGTAACTTAAAATTGCATGAGGTGTCTCAACCTGATCTGTAGTCCTCAGTGGCTGAAAGGGAGGAACTCCTGCTGTCTCCTCTTCCCATTATGGCTGCGCACTTCCATCACTTACTTTGTGTCCAGTTATGAGGACCCTGTTCACACCCCATCTGCAGGCCCATTCAGTTCACTGACCTGGCAAAAAGAGAGAAGATGAGCCATGGGAATTCCAGTCTGATGAGCGCCACTGGATATCAGCAAGGGACAAGAGGTGGTGGTGGGGAAGCAGGGGTGAGAAAGGAGCTGGAGTGGAAAACAGGTTAGTGAGGTCTCCCCCTTTTTGGCAGCTGATACATAATAATGCTGCATGTATTTTTCCCTGCAAAAAGAAAAGGTTTGTCATCTCTTGCTGCCTTTTTCCTCACCCTGATGTGCCAACTCTGTGGAGTTGTGCAGTGAGCTGTGGGTCACACTGCCATTCCTCTGTCCATTTTGTTTTCTCTCATTCTGCGCAGGTTCTTGCATTACGTTTTTAGTGTAGGGTCTGCCCACTGCCTATGGCATGTGGCAACATGACCAACAGGCCTCCTCTTCCCCTGGGGAGAGTTCGGTGTTCTCACTTTTCACTAAATATTTACATGTGGGGTTTGCAGGTGGGGCTTTATTTTTGTTAGGTGAAGGCCAGGGGTAGAACTATCAACTTTAGACTGAAGGTTGGAAGGTTTTGAGAGGGTGCTTTTTCTCTTGGTATTTTTGATCCTTCTAAGACCTTTGTGTCCTGCACAGGCAGGCTTTGCCTCTACAGTATGGAATGAATCTATAACAATGAACAGAAGATTTTACAAGGATTTTCCCCTAGAACTTAAATGGTTTTAACATACCCATGGAAGTTACAGAGCTGAGGAGAAAATTGGATACTGAGCATTTCTTAAGAATTCAGTGAAAAGCTGAGATTCTATATGCCACTATCACAAGAGGCTGTGGTACTGAGGATTCACATTGGTGGTCTATAGCAATTAGAAATCATGCATTATAATCTAGTTGAGAATAAATTGAGATGAGTAAATAAGCTCAGCATTGGAGAGGCAGGAATAGAGTATCAGACAGCTGAGATGATCAAAGTGTTGATGAATTGACTTGCTGTGCCAACCAATAAGCTTATTTTTGTTTTTCCTCTTGACATGATCTGGCTCAGAACACAAAATACACCAGTGATGGCTATTTACTTGCTGACACTATTCCAACTCCAGACTTCATCTTAAGTAGTTGGGTTTGGGCAGCAATGAGTGTTACTGCATCATGCTGAAAGTTCCTGCTCAGCTGTGCCCTGGCTGAGGGCAGTGTCTGTGATGGTGGTATTTCAGCAGTAAAATGCCCTTAGCAAACTGAGACCTACAGACTTGCCTGTTGCTGCCTGCAAGGAGCAGTCAGCATGTCAAAGATACCGGTGCAAAGCAGGTTAAGCCAGAGGCTGCATGATTCCCGATGTAGTGATGGGGAATTAATCTCTGTCTGTCTGAAGGGTTGGAAGTTACAGAGAAATACAGTGCCTTGCGGGATTTCCTAAGCCTGTCAGGGTCCAGTCACCCATAAAAGTTGCTTAACCTTATCAATGATTTCACTTTATCTTTCTTGTTTTGGATCCTTTGACATTGAATGACTTGCCCAGGTTCACACAGGAAACAGTGACAGACTTGGGTGCTCAACCCAGATGGCCAGATTCCCAGTCCAGATCCTTAAACACTTTCTGTGATGGTTTCTCTGTAAGGTAGATGCTAAAAAAGAGCCTATCAGTCAAGTGGCATTTCCAGCAAGCTGTAATACCTCTTAGACTAGAAATAAACAAAGTAAACCTGTATTTTGTAGCCATTTTTGCACAGCATTACTGTATATTCTAGTGACACATCACTGAAAACTGTCATTTGAAATCTTGAATTAGAGAAATCTGAATCTTATTTTGATCACAATCTTGTGCTTAACTAGAGAACCCTATGTAGAGATGACTGACCTTGGTGTAATTATGTACATCCACAGTGCCTAATTTGTGGTGATGTCATTTATCTGATGGTAAAGTTTCAGAGGAAGAGGGACTGCTATTTGATTTCACTGTTGCCTTATGCTGTTGTGGCAGTTTGACTTTGGCCTTGAGATGTAGGGGGGCACTGTGTTGTTTAGAGGTTTGTCTGTGGGCTGGCTGGAACTAGAGCCTCCTGCCAGGTCTGGGAGCAGCTCAGACAGTGAGACAGAGCTCTGTCATCCTGGAGGAGCTCCAGGCATTACAGTTCTGCTGTCTCCAGTGCAGCCACTATATTAAAATACTTCTTACTGCTTTTGAATTCTTGCTGTGAGATTGAAAATTAATTACCTGGAGTGGGGGGTGTCCAACCTGGGAACCTCCAAGGACGGTTTTGTTGGTGCTCTGTACCCTGCTGTGGTACTCTGTTTCCTGAGGGCCCCTCCAGAGCAGAGCAAGGACTGGCTGGGTTTTCCCATAGCGAGCTTCCACTCACGATCTTTCTCTGGGTTGCAGAAGTCCCTACAGTCTCATCTGTGATAACAACCTCAGACAGAGCATAAGAGGAATGTGTTAGCATCCCTTGCATCTTGGTGACTCTTAGCTCACTTGTTCGCTGAATCAGACTGGGTGGGGATGAAGGGGACCTCTGGAAGTCTGAGCAGACATGCCTTTTCCTCACAGTGCGAGGAGGTGAGGACCTTGCCCTTCTCACACCAAGTCTCCTTCATGGGATTGTCCCTGCCGAGCCCCATGGCGGAGTTAGTCAGCATGCCTCCTGAATGTTTGCAGACAGTAAATTGTGGTTGTTAGCTTTACATGTGCCCCATGTGCTCAACGTCACAGAGACCAAAAATAGAAATGTGATTTTCTTTCTAACCTTGTGCCTCAGCCTGAATAGGAAAAGATTCTGCGCCTTTGCGTTGCGTTCTTCGTTCACATTGCTATGAAGATAGCTGATTGAATACTAAGTATTACTTATTCTATCAAAAATCACAATGGGATGCTCCTGCAGTCTTATTGTTACGTGGAGCTCCTTTATTTGTAGTACAAATAACAATCACTTGTATGAATTTTGTGCCTGTTGCAGCATCTTTCTGTTTTCCTCTCAGTTTTGGGTGATGGCAGTACATTGCCTGTAAGCAATGGAGGAAGGAAGGATTTTGATAAAGTCTAGAAGATTGCACATAGCTTTTCAGGTCATATGTTTGCTTAGCAAGAACGAACAGATCTGTAAACTGTTAAAAAAAAGTAAATCCCTCTTTTTCTGGCTTCAGCTTCTGCACAGAAGGAGTGGGTTTGGAGTAAAGTCCAAAGAGCTTATAGGGACATGTGCTGCCTACTTTCAGCTTTGTCTGGGGTTTGTATTGTCATATTAGAATTGCAGTGTTACAGAACAACATGGTAGGAGCCATTTTAGATGCCAAGATAAAGTCTGTTAAGTCTAAATCCTTGGCTTTGGCCTCCTTTCTCTTTCTTTCCTTACTGACACTCTTTGAACTTTTTCATTTACACTGTTGTGAAACTGCTGAATTTTTGATGTAATAGTTAAGCGAAGTAGATTGTGCCTGAACACAGGAAGTGCAAATAATTATTTGCCTTAGAACATTTAAAGGTACAAACTTAGGCCTGATGGAAACCTGACTTACAATGTTGCAATTCACACTTCGTGGCAGAGGCAGCCCCAGGGTAACTCTCTTCATTCCTGCCTGCAAGCATTTTCATGCATGGATTTGGTGCAGTTGTGCTCCAGAGCTGTGCATGCAATCATTCAGTTTCTCCTGCTAAATGAGAGTGCTTGGGCTTGCATTTTTACCAGCACAGCTTTTGAGAATGTATTTGAATGCTGTGGTTTCTAACTCACCTTCATCTGGGGAAGGGAAATGCAATTTTGCAGAGCCAGTGAAACTATTTGGTGAAGATAAAAATGAGATCTTTGCTTTTATCAGTTATATGTAAAACAGGAAAGAAAAACCTGAGCATGGTCTGGAGTGGTAACTGTGGAGTACAGTTATGTGGCTCTAGCTGGGTTGGTATCTTACAAGTAGTTGCTCAACCTCCTTAAAAGCACAAATGATGGCCTCATAAAGAGACTGCTCCTCTCAGAGGTCCACCTAACCGGGTGCTGGACAGTGTCCAGTGGTACTGGCTAGGGGACAAGTGCAGGATGAAAATGTGCCAGTACTTTTCAGATAGATTACCTGACACCCTTTCTCCTAATGGTGAAAGGACCAAAAGCAGGTTTTTGGTATTTAATAACCCCTGCTCTGTTGTTCTTCCCAACTTTGTCCTGGTGCTTTCTGAATCTCCTTAAAGCTGAAACCAAAAAATTCATAAGGCCCATGACAAGGAGATCAGAGGTTAGTACCCAGTTGCATGAAGAGCTGCCTTTCTTGTTTGCAGCCTGCTACTATCATTTTATGCCACTTAATTCTTTTATCTGAAGAGAGGGTAAGCAATTCTTCCCTGTCCTCCAATGACACTAAGGATTTTACAGCTCTCTGTTGTATTTAGCTCTCTATTATAGCTCTCTGTTCTGTTTTTTCCTTATTCTGCTCCTTCCCTCTCTTCTCTTCCTCTCCATCAAGGTAGATGTGATGCTATTTGTCATTCACAGCTTCATGTTGAATTTGCCTAATAAAGCGTAATGAGAAAAACTCAGGATGTAACATTGTTTTCACATTTTCTAAGTCAGCTGTTTTGTTTCTTAGTGGTTAAATTAAACCACAAAACATATTAAAATATGACACAAGTAGAAAAAACCCTTGAGAAGAAAATGAAGCATTTGGTCTGACTCGAAGCTCATCTTTTGAGGATGTTTTCAAGAGCTTACTTCCATGATAAAACAGCATTTTTGGAGATTGCACTGTGGAAGGCCCATAACAGGGTTTTTTTTTCCCTCTTGTGGAGGATTGAGTCATCTCTCCCAGTCCTTGCTCTGCCTAGCAGCACTCCTGGCCATTGGACCTGTGCCTGTTCCATAGCGGGAGCCAGGTCAGACTGATGGCACCAGCTGGTTTCACCCCAGCTGTGGGACACCATCTTCTTGCCAACAGCCAGGATGCATAGGGGCAATATGGAAACAGCTTTCACTATGAAGAAGTTGGTCTCCATGCAGTCTTTACGCAGGTGTCTGTGCGAGAGGTTTTGGTTTTGCTGCTTCTGATTTGGATTCATACCTTCTCTGGCTGATATAACAGATAACTGAGGGCTCAGGCTGATGGTAAGCTAAACTTTTTGAGGTTCAGTCTTACTGCTTCTCAGAAGGTTAAAAATAAATCACAGAGAGCCCCCATTTTAGGTTGTTTGGGTTTTTTTTAATACGACTGTACTATCCCAAACTACAGACAAATCTGGACACGAGGCAATTTTAGTGTCCTTGTGTACAAGCTGTCAGCTTCAGAAACCACAAGTACGTCATCAGGCCTTTTGCTTCGCTTTAATCTCTTTTTATAGCTAACCTGCAGAATCATCAGAAGTGCTCTGTAGCATTAACTAGCTCTGATAGATGAGTTTATTGATAAATCTGAAGTTCTCTGCAGCTGAATATATTGACTTCTACCTACTATGGCAGTGGTGTCTGTAGAGATTACTCGAACACTTACAACCAGATACTTCTGATTTTGGGGTGACAAAATCTTTGATTGTCTGGTTGGAGGTATTTTTGACCTGGTTATCAGAGAAACTGGGGTGTTTCTGCAGCTCCCAGCATGCCTGTCTCCAGTCAGAGGTCTAAAATGGACTTGGTCAAAACAGGGATCACTTTGGAAATGTTGACTGACCTTTCTCAGTTTACAAACAGGTGAAATAGGAAAATGATGGCATCTGTTCCACAGTGATGTACCTGTTCTGATTCTGAATTGTGTTCTAAATAGCAATAACAACCATAATGAGGGTAGTGAGAATGTTTTTTTTAGTTAGTGACTCTCAACCGACTTCATCCATTTAGGACATTATGAAGGTAGATGGAGGCTGAACGTCTGAGAAGATGATGGAGGGATTGATGACGAGTACTTTGGCATGCTGTTACTGCTGTTTTCTTTGTGATGTAGAACAGTGTGAGAAAACTGATCGAGAGGAGAAATACTCCAGGTATGTGTATGGTTGTGCTCTATAGGTACATCAGTGGGAGAAGCAAACTGAAGGCAGACCATGTTATGCTTTTCCAGTCTCTTCAGTGATGTGGCACTGTTGTGGTTTAACTCCAGCCAGCAGCACAGCTCCATGCAGTCGCTCAACCGCTGCCCCAGTGGGATGGGGAGAGAATCAGAAGGGTAAAAGAGAGAAAACTCATGGTTGAGTTAAAGGAAGTTTAACAGGTAAAGCAAAAGCCATGCACCAAATCAAAACAAGGAATTAATTCCCCCCTTCCCATGGGCAGGCAGTGTTCAGCCATCCCCAGGACAGCAGGGCTCCATCACGTGTTAACTGTTACCTGGGAAGGCAAACACCATCACTCTGAACATCCCTTCTTCCTACTTTCCCAGCTTTATATGCTGAGCATGACCCCATTTGGTGTGGACCGTCTCTTGGGTCAGTTGGGCTTGTTTTCCAGCTCCTTGTGCACCCCCATCCTCCTTGCTGGTGGGGTGGTGTGAGAGGCAGAAAACGCTTTGACTCTGTGTAAGCTGCTCGGCAAGAGCTGAAACATCCCTGTGGTACCAACACTGTTTCCAGCACAAATCCAAAACAGCCTCATGCCAGCTACCATGAAGAAAATGAACTCCATCCCAGCCAAAACCAGCACAGGCATATCAAAAAGCCTAAAGTGGCAAGCCAGAGCTCCCCTATTTAAAAATAATAACTTAAAATGTGCTCAGCAAACTGTACAGCAGTCAATGTAATAAAAACCCCTGGAAATGATGCTAGGTGGGAAGACAGAGATGAACATTATATGGCTTTTTTGTATACAACTTTTGTAAGGGCTGAATGTTAGTATTTCTTTTACTTGCTGGCATCTTGTTATTAGAAAGATATAGGAAGACAAACTGAAGGAAGCCCACTAGAAATTCAGTGTACGAATTGGATGGAATGTGGCGTATGATTAAATACCTTTAAACATTTTCTTTTAAAAAGTATAGTCTATCAATCCAGTGTACGTTGAAATACAGATCGTAAACAGGAGGCAAGAAAGGGAAAAAAGAGCAAAAGAAGCTGCAGCTTTTAATATTTTACTGTGGAGAAGGGATAAAGAGCAGTGTAGAATTGTAGAATCATAGAATCAGCCAGGTTGGAAAAGACCTTCAAGATCATCAAGTCCAACCATTACCCCAGGACAATATTTGGTGGTTTATTCTGAGTACCGCAAAGTAAAACTGGGGAGATTAGATGAGCCTTTGAAGCAAGGGGAATATTTTACAGGCAGACAATATGCAGCCAGGTAAATTGGTTAGATGGGTGGATAACTCCTCAGTATATTTTGTCCTGTTTTCAAAAAGCAAGGAGTTAGATTTCTGTTGTTATAACTCAAAGAGGGAAAACAGGTGCAAGTACCAGTTCATGCTGTACCCTGGGTTCGCTCACATGCTCTTCTCCGTGAGGAAAAGAGATGGAAGGGGCTGATGTGTTTGGGTGTCAGTGTGTTCTAGAGCTGAGCGTGCTTATCTTGCAGGGCTGTCTTACCCTCTCCTCCCTGGAGGCAGCAGGTCTCAGGTGGACCGAGCTGAGCCAGGGGGATGAGGAGTCAATGGCGCTACTGTGCCGAGCCATTCTCTGCCTCCTCTACTTCTGCAGAGTAACACCTTCCTCTGTTGAAGAGGATGGAAATATTTGCAGAGTAAGGTACCACTTATGAGTAATGAAAAAGCCTGAGTCTAGCCTTATATTAATATTTATTTAAGAGCACAGTGTGGGGTGAATAGCACAGTAGAGGAGGGAAGCTGTTTATTTTTCACACAGCAGAGGCATTTTGGAAAACAAGAGCCAGTGATGCAGAGGAGCAAGCAGCATGAGCGCTGGCCGTGCGTGTGAGGAATTTGGGAAGAGCATACTGCTTTCAGCTCACTGGGTGGGAATTAAAACCAATTCATCTGTGTGTCAGCGGGATAGCACGGCATGATTTTGGAGCCTGCTGTTGTTTTCAGATTTGTGGTTTTATTAATTTCCATCTTGATTTTAAACCCCAAACATAGCTAGTACAACTGTAGGCTTAATACGACTTTGCAACAGTGCCTAGGATCTTGGAAAGGGTGAAAAGAGAGAGATTGTAATCTGGTTTTGGATTGTGCTGCCTGACTGACCTCCTGTCATTGTTTTCCTCACTCTCAGTAGAAGGATGAAGTGTTTGGGAAGGATGTGTGAGTAGGTATGTCAAAGCAGAGACCTTGCTTTATATTTCATAAGGATTTCTTGCAGTCCTTCTTCCCTTCTGGAACATTTGCATTTCTTTTAAAATACTGGAATTGCTTTTCCAGTTAAAATCATTTTCGCTATTGCCTTGAAACCTTCAAAACCTGTATCTTTTTCATGACAAGGTTGAGAGTACGTGGCTGGTTTTGGAAAGCAAATGTGTGGAATCAGATCTGTCTGCTATAGCTGAGGAAGGCTGAGAAGCTTTCTGAAGAGTAGCTTTGCTTTTAACCTTTTTTTTTTTTACTTTTTTCATCATGAGGTGGTTTGCAGAGAATCCTCTGGCTATAGGGACAGCAGAGAGGGTGGGGTGTTGCTTCCAGAAACGCAGAGTATTCAGAAGCAATGTGATCATTAAGTCATGTAATCAACCAGCATGGAAAAGCCCTTTAAGCTCATCCAGTCCAACCACTGCCCAGCACTGCCAAGGCCACCACTGACCCATGGCACTGAGGCCTCATCTCCATGGTATGTGAACACTTGCAGGGCCAGTGACTGCAGCCCTGCCCTGGGCAGCCTGTTCCAATGCCTGAGCACCCTCTGGGGCAGGAATTGTTCC
>WYDI02025099.1:0-21827 GCA_009867235.2 Psittacus erithacus | reverse complement strand
AACTTCATAAGGTTGGCATCAGCCCACCTCACAAGCGTGTCAAGGTCCCTCTGGATGGCATTCCTTCCCTCCATCATGTCAACCGAACCACACAGCTTGGTGTCGTCAAACTTGCTGAGGGCGCACTCAATCCCACTGTCCATGTCACTGACAAAGATGTTGAACAAGACTGGTCCCAACACGGATCCCTGAGAGGGATCTTAAGTAAGGGATGTGCCCTTACTTAAGACTTGCTGGTAAGTTTTTTAACTTCTATTTTCTGTTATCACAGTTACCTTGGCTGCTAGAGTAGTACAGAATATTGCTTCTAATTAGAACAACCTGTCTTGTGCTTTTTTGTATTATAAAGTGGTATCACCAGGTATTAGGTGAAACCAAATGCTAGAGCCCATATCATGGTTAAGGGTTAGTGTCAGCAAATGGACAACTAAGGCAAGGAGACAGGTTGGGCCTCCCTACAGAAACATGCAAGACAAATGCTTTCTGTGCAGCTTTCTGTGCCTGTGCCTCTGTCTCCCTACCCAGGTCTGGCAGGGAGTCGATCTGTGCAATATGGAGTTGCTGGTGGAAAGGGAAGTGTTGTGACTCCTCATAATGTACCACTGTGATATTAACAGCAGGAAAAAGGAGCTGAAGTCAAAGATGAGGAGGAAGAAATGCCGCCATTCTCTTCCATACCAGTCTGTCTTGTCCCTTACATTGGGTGTAAACTAACACTGCTGTGAACCTGCCATTAATTTGGCTGGGTTTGCCCCCTGTGTCTTCGTAAGATACTGAGAAGTACTTACGCTATTTCTGCCAGTGAGCTGATGTATTTGTTCTGGTAAAAGCATTTTTAAAAAAACCCCACACAATTGGAATACATAAACCACTCATAAATGTTAATCCCAAAGGAATCAATTTAAAGACAGTGTTAGAGCCAAGTATTTTGATGATAAACTGGTATACTCAGTTTTTCAAAGACAGTCATTCTGAGTACAGTTTGTTTGCAGGAAAGTTGGTGTTCTGCCATGGTCTTGGGTACAGGGAGGCTCAGTCACAAGCGTAAACAGGTTTATCTGTTTCTGTAATCTTTCTTCCTTGTTTAGCTGTTGAGGTCATTGCAGATCGATGGCCCCAACGAATGAAATACTTCTGAGACAGGGTAGCCAAAAATAGACAAAAGGTTAAAGTGATAGAAAAGAAAGTAATTATAAGAAGTAACACATGATATAACTTTTTATCCAGTTTTAATTTCCACTGACATTAAATCAGCTATTTCTTTTGCTTTCTGCCATATCTGCTTTTGAAGCAGGCAAAACTTCCAGAAGTAATTGAAATTAAGAAGTTTGGAAAGTTTGAGAACTGGAAAACAAGTTACTTTTTACTTGCTTTCCTATGTCCACATGGCTGCCGAGAAAGCAACAGCAGCTGGGCAGACGCAAGGCAACCCTTGAGATAAATAACTAAGTGGCTGTCCATGCTCCTAGGGAAGGACTTGAGCATTTCTTGCTTTGACTTTTCATAATAAGCTGCTGGTGTGGTCCTTGCTGAGACCTCGCTTGAGCTATGACGGCCGTGCCCTGCTGGTTGACCTCTGCCTCTTTCCAGATGCTTTATTTGAATTATTTGGCACAAAGAAACTGCCTCAGCATTGGCTGTCACTGCTGCCATCCTACTGGCCTTCCTAGATGCTGGTTTGTACCATGGCAACAGTAATGTCCATATAGCTTTCAACCTTTGCATATTCTTGCTGTGCTTTCTTTTGATTTTCTGACATTCTGACGCTTGGCAATAATAAAGCTGTCAATGATATCAACAACTGATCATTTAATATGGGATCAAGAAGTCTGACAAGAACAAAGGGGATGCCAGATTTCCATTGGCAGGCTAATTTATTCAAAGTACTTTAAAAATCATTTCCGTTCCTGTTACCTGCAGATGATGTCCAGCAAGGCCAGTGCCTGCAGGATGGGATGCAGGCTGCAGAAGGATTCAGCATGCAGGAATTCTGATAAGTAAATGTTTTAGCTACAAGCCTAGCTAATAGCTAAAACCTGTTTGCTAAATGTCCTGAGGCAGAGCCTGTAGGAATGAGTTGGAATTACTATTTATTTGAATAGGCTTTGAATCAAATTTTTAATTCCTGATCCATATTCTTAGGTGGGCTCAGCAAATAGATAAGCTGTTTCAGAAGAGCTCAGCTCAGCAGCAGGCATTCCCAGGAAGACTCATTTCCAGAGGATGCTGGGTGCTGCTTTGTGCTGAAGCATACAACACTGCTTGTTTTAAGGAATATTTTTCAGGTCTGTTACAAGCAGATCTGTTAGTACCCAATCCCCACAAAATTATTTTGCTTCAGTACATTAGAATTGTATCTGTAATTTTTGCTGTTATTTTTGGTGGTGGTCTTCTGATTTTGGTGTGGGTTTTTTTTTGTTTTGGTTTTTTTTTAAGTAATCAGTAATTTTAAGTCTGTCTTTTGTGTTCAGCAAACACATTCAGAGCCTAGCTTACAGAGGGATGTCTTTAGATATCTCCAAATTGAGGCAATGAAATCCACTAGTCACTTAAAATACCCAGGAAAGCTTATGAGATGCAACACAATTTGAAAACATTTTATATATCGCTTGAAGATTAACACGAGATTGTTCCTGAGACTGGATTGCAGTCATCAGAAAAATAGTTATCTGTGATTTGCAGAAGAAGGCATGAGTAGCCCTCATTGATATTTTAACATCCCTTTGCCAAGTTTTCTTTGTCACCAAGGAGAGCAAATACAGTGAATAGCAGTGGTTTTCAACTGATGTGAAGAGCAACATGTAGATTATATTTTGAAAAATACTAGGTTTTGTTTATTTCTGTAAATTTTCTTAGAGCCAAGAGGGTACACAAGCAAATTGGATGAGTAAAAATGTTAGTAATATTAATGCTTCAGTGCATAGGCCAGTGACAGGGCATAGGAAGACTAAGTATTTCATGATTTCATTTCCTCTGGAGCATCAGGTAATTAATTAAATTGGACTGATTTGTTCCCCTGTGTCAGTCTTTATGTTCGTGAGACAGACCAAGACTGTGCATAGCAAATTACTCATTTGAAAAGCAACTTGATGATTTAAAAGAAATTATTTTCACCTTTTAATCTCTTCTACCCTCTTGTGACATCCTAAACAATGTCAAGCACTTCCTAGGATTTTCTCCATGACCTAGTCCTTCCAAGGTATGTTCTGGAGTCTTGGCTAAGGTCAATGGCAGGATGGGCAGTGTCTCGGGAGCGCGGCTGGAGATCAGGCGCTGCGGCAGCACCAGTGAATCTGGCTTCAGCTCTGCTCATCCTGACCTTTCTTAATGCTGTATTTTAACAAGATCCTTTCTGATTCCTGTTAGTGCCTTTTGACATTCAGAGGATGGTGGCTAGAATACACAGCAGCAGAGCCCAGACTATGCTGTCTGACCCTGTACATTTCTCAGTGTGCTTTTCCCATCTACCCAACCTACTGTTCCACATGCCTTAGCTCTTATCCTAACAGATCCCAGCTGACATTGATTTGCATGCCTACTGGCAGGGACATGGTTATTTTTGTTCTGTTTACAACAATGAACAATTCTGCATTTGATTACATTGTTTTTTGAGTATATTCACATATTCACAATTAATTTATCTTTTCACTTTAGGTATTCCTTAGGCTGAAAGCTGAGTTAAATCAGTAGTACAAGGAGAAGATGCAGATCTATGCCATTGTCTCCCCTTCTACCAGGGGAAACACTCTAGCTGGCAATGCACCTTCTCCTGGAGGCCTGACATTCTTTTACTTCTCTGAACATATTAGTTCAGTTTTAGACAAACCATTTGTTTCATAAGTCCTGTAACTTCTGACTGGTCACAATGTGGTATTGTAAGCTGACAGGTTCTTCTCTGCACCCTTTCTGCTCCTGTTGTCAAAAACTTCCCATGTGCAATCCCTGGGACCATATCAATGCTTTTTTTTTTCCCCACAAGGAGTTAAAAAGAGGAGATAAAAAAAAAAAATCCAGCCCAAGCCACCAGAAGTTCAGGTTTTCAAAGGGGATTTACAAAACTGTAATCTAAGCCTTCCTGAGAGGTCTGTAACGGTCTAGGACTGCTGAAGGTCAAGGACTTTGAATTTTGACTGATTTTCGAAAACTGTGTGCATCGTGACTGTAAGGGAGCATGATCAGAGAGGTCTTTTGCTACTAGAAACATTTTTTGCTTTGTGGTTAGCCATATTCTTGTTTTTTTAACTGATAGATGGCAGTGCCAGAACAAGTCCTCTGAACAAATATGAAGAAGATCGCTGAAGTCACATAGTCAAATGATCATGGAAGGCAATAATGTTGTTCAGTTAGACAAAGAGTTAAAGGGTTTTGGTTGGTAGATATTACAAACTTATCACCAGTACTGTGTTGTTCAAAGCACACATTAAAATCTACTAAATTCAGTGATAATTCCCAAGGCCATAATATGATAGACAGGAATTTATCCTGAATCTGTGGTGATCTGTTTGGGTTCTTCTGATGATATCCAGAGACAATGACAAGACAATCCTTTCAGAAAAGATGGAGAGCAGCAGACAGAGGTGGGGCTTCTGGGAACTGGCATTTAATTTGTTTCTTCAGATCAGACTTCCATGCCATATATGAGCAAAGTGCTATTTAATAAAAGTAATCTCTAATTAGTTTCATTAGCATTAAACTTTAATGAAACCTTAATACTTTATTTAACTGCTCCTATGAAGTTTGTACTGCATTCATTCAAAGTAATTTTCCTATTGCCTTCTTTATCTGGGAAGAGATCTCTCCAAAATGGCAGGATAGTTAATCTGAAAGAGATAGTTAATCTGCAAGAGAAGTTATCAGTGCATGCCTTTTAATTGCTTTGAATGGACAGGAGAAAACAGGGAAGTCTGTTCTTCCTGTTCCTTATTAATCTGTAATTTTAACAATCTTAGTACACTGTTTTCCAGCTGATATGAGCCTGCAAATCCAGCTTATAATTATATTAATTGCTGGCAACCACTATGAGAATACTCCTCTGTATTGCACACAAACTGTTGGGTTTATCTCCACTGTCATCTAGCCATCCAAAAGATATGATATGGTTTAAGCTAGTCATCAAGGTTTTCTCATTCCATGGAAAGAGGTGGGCACCTCCAAGAAGTGAATCATCTCCTTGTAAGACAGGTCTTTGATTTTACTTGTTCTCATTTTTCTTTAGTTTTCCACAAAAGGCAATGGCACTTCAGCAGATGTATTGGGTTGGCTCTTAATTCAAGATACAAGTTTCCTGGGATCCTAAATCAGAGTCAGCATTTGGTACAAGACAGAGGAACTGTTGGGAATTTAAAGAGATTCCTAACTGGTTTCCACAGGAGCAGCTAAAATCCAGCCGTCTTTAGGGATGTTTTCATTTCAACATACTGACAAAATCTGAAGAAAATTGTTCTACCAGGACTTTTTAATGTTTAGCTTTAATTACATGAGTGGATTGTGATTCAGGAGATTTGGATTCCTCTTCAAGCTTTGTGGCTGTGAGACTAAAAGGGTAATGTCACCTCTGTGTTTTGCTGATCCTTGTGTTCTTTATCTGTGTTGCGCTGTCTTTGGAGGCCTCATTGTGGTACCTGCATGAAGTACCATCACAAGAAAACCAGTAGTAATATGCATTTATTGAGCCAATCTGCTGCTACATTTTATCATTTGTTATTGAGACAGATACTTTTCCATTTCACACTCAATGAAGTATTAATTTAAAATCAACTTCATTGTAATTCAGTACATTATTTCTTCATTAAAGCTGTCCTTTTTATCCTGTCAGCATTAATGATCAATTACTTAGTCTAAACTTGCTTTTCCTATAGTAACAGGTGCATTTGCACGAGCAACATTACAATATATTAAAACATAGCCAGACCCTAAAGCAATGTAGATGCTGGTGAGATAGGTAGAACTTTATCTGCCTATTAACAGCAGACAAAGCATTAACCTGGTGGCCAGCTGGGTGGAAAGCAGCATGGCAGAGAACCTGACTGGGAGTGGACCTGACCAGCCTGCTGCAGGTAACCCTGCTTTAAGCATCGGCTTGGACTAGGTGATCTACAGGTGTACCTTCTAACCTCACCTATTCTGTGATTGTGTTACTAGTAGGATCTCATCAGCTGTAAATATAGTAGAAAAAGGGTATGTAAGTATTATTACATGGTTATTCTGTTCACCTGTATTACCTAAACCTAGTCATAAGAATCCTAAAATATCTATCTACCTTGGGTTTAGTTCAGTAAACCAAAGACATATAGAAGACCATAACAGAACACTTGTCAAAAGAAGTTTTTATTTGGAGGTTTTTCTCCAGGCTAAGGGTCAATAACAACCCAAAATGAATAGGCAGAAGAAAACAAGCCTGTGAAGCAAATAAAAGCCCAATTAGAGATAGAATTTTCCAACTACAGGAGAAGCCATTAAACATAACCTCTAACTGTAAAAATAGATACCAATGTCAGCACACTGCCTTGGAGATAATAATTATTTTAAATTATTTTTCCTATATTTCACTTGCCTTGTACATGGGTCTCACTGTTTTCTCCTGCTACTTCACACTGGAATAATTCCACTGCTAATATGGATTCACTCTTACTTTGCACTACATATCAAAAAGGAAAGATAGGCCCCTTTTGAACATCAAGCAATACTCATGAAAATGTTATTCTCTTCAGCTTCAAGAGATATTTTATTTCTCTTCAGGAGTCAAAACCTGTGCTTTATTCCATATGTGCAGCTCTCACTGCAATGATGGGGCTTTTAGTCACATAAAATTTAGCCCAAGGTGTATTCTGCCACAAGGAGATGAGAGGTCTTTTCATTTTCACAGTAATGTGCATCCTGTTGCAAGATGAAATACTTCAGAGACTTTTTTTAGAATCACAGAATCGTAGAATCGTTTAGGTTGGAAAAGACCTTTAAGATCATTGAGTCCAACCGTTAACTTAGCACTGCCAAGTCCACCACTAAACCATGCCCTTAAGTGCCACATCTACACGTCTTTTAAATGCCTTCAGGGATGGTGACTCCTTCTTGTAGATGGGCATCACAATTATTAGCATCCAGTCAAGTGGGACTGCTGATAAATGATTGAAAATGGCTGGTGAGCAATTCCACCAGCCTCCTCAGTACTTCTGAATGAAGCAAGGATATATCTTGAATTCTGTTCAGCACTGGACTGAGCATTTCTCATATCCCATTTAAGTTCTCAAATAAACTGAAAGAATGAGTAGGCTTTGCATAGCTTTGGGCGCAAGGGTGTATTTTATGCAATCTGACAGTCCTCCAACTCAGCTTTGTCCCTGGATCATTCCTGTGCACTAGCAGAAGTGACTTCTCTTCATGTTTTTCTGAGAATCCTCCCTGTTAATATCATTACCTGCCTCACAGGTGAGGAGGTGCCCTTTTGGCATTGACTTTGTTAACATTCCTTTAATGGTCTGTTTGTGTAAAAATGCATGTATATTTTAGAACTTCAAAATTTCAAGACAGACACATAGTTCTGTTGCAAAGTAAAGGAAGGTAAAACTGATATCACTACTAATTTCTGTGGTCTGATCGAACCTACTTCTCTGTGAAAGTGTCTCTGCCCACCTGGAAAGGCCTGTGGACAGAAGGGATTCTGTGCAGATGCATGAAGCTGGGTGATGTGTCTGCACCTTTGCTTGCTGGAACTAATAGCAATGCAGCAAACCTGGTGGTCAGGATAGACAGGTTCTCAGTTGCTTAATCTTGCCTTCACTGAGGCCAGAACCAATACTCATTTCAATATGAATGACTTTTCCCTTGTCTGTGTTTCTGCCTATGGACTCATACACTGTTCAGATTTACCCAGGCAAAAACTCTGACGTCAACAATATATAAATTAAATGCAGAAGGGGCCATCTTCTAGTCTGACCTTTTCCTACTCTAAGTCAGGATTTTGCTGACATCATGTATATCTATCTAGAGCAGCATTTTTGGAAAAGCAATCAATCCCAATTTTCAAGTATGCATAGAGGATTTCACTGTAACCCCTAGGGAGCTATTCCTATGGGTAATTGCTCATGCATTTAACTTAAGCTTTCACCTACTGGATACTCATTACTTGTAGGGTTTTTTCAGCAAAATAAAAAAAGTGGAAGGAACTGTCAACCTCATTATGACATGTTCTGAGGTATTAAAAAATGATGATCAAATCTCTCTAAAATATGCTTCTTTGAAAATTGAGAGATTATGCTTTTATCAGTCTGGCAGCTTTTAGTCCACATCATGCCATGTTGATATTGTGTGGTTATATTTTGTTTAAAATGTCATGCAGTCTGAAGTCAACTTGTTTACGTAACTCTGCTGTTACTACATCAACACCAGTCTTTTTATCATCTAAATATATAATCCTGTGAAAAAATTTCACTCAGCTGCTTCATCAAATCTGTTTTGTATAAATCCACATTGATATCCAAAGGTTGCATTAACTTCTGTCATTTTGTATTAACTGAGTGGATGTTACATGCATTCTTATTTTTGTAGGGATCAGTGTCAACAAGCTTGTAAGTGCAGAGGTCACACAAGCTCAACAGTATTTCCCCGAATGTCAAGAACTTTTAAAAGGCCCTAGGCATTTTAATATCCACGTTTCTTAAGGACTGAATTAAAAACCTCAGCATGAACAATCCAGAAAACTCCTAGGATGGCTCCTTCAAAGCTGCACATGCAGTTTAGGCAGATATGCCTAAATAAATGTTTAACAGCTGTTGATTGACATTGTCATTCGTTGCTCTGTTGAAACAAAAGTACTCTGTCGTCATTTGATACCAATACATTTTCTTTACCCAAAGAAGAATGGAGACATTTATTGAACGCTTTTGCCTACTTTTCATAATTGCCCAAGACTAATGTTTACATACAGCACAGGAATTTAATTACTTATGTAGTCTGTGTTATACCTGAGATGTGCAAACCCTAACGTATTACTTGTAAGTCTGAAGCTCATGGAAGTGCCTTTGTGGCTTTTCTTTCCTTTTTAGGTTTTTTTTTAATTTCTCTTTTTTTAATGTAAATATGCTTATTTGCACTGCTGCAATGATCCCTGCTTTAATTTTTAAGCCAGGCTGATTTGCTATCAGCCAGGACTTATTTTTCATTACGACACTGGCCATTTGGGCACCTAGGGAAGTGTTCCAACCTTTCTATGGTCATTCATCTCTGTTTTCTGGAATTCATTCTCATTAACTGACTTAGTGCATTACAATCTCTGGCTTTGTGAAACTAGCCCTTTCAAGATGCCAAGTTTAGTGAAGACATCTGCTGTATGAATTGTAATCAGTGCATCAGCCACTTTTTCTGGAGCAGCCTTTCCTATAATCAGCTTTATTTTTCTGTGTCAAGATGAAGCCAAATATAGATCTTTTATTTTCACATTCTCCATCAGGAAAGTCAGATGCAAATTTTCAGAAATTTTAGGCATCATTTAGTGCTGGCAGCATAAAAAATTGAGCACATATCACTCAAACAGACTATCAGAACACTTTTATTCCCACTGTATGAATTGAAATATTTTTACAGAGCTGCTGTGTAGTAGATACCAGCTATTGTCTTCTTATATATGCTTTATATAGCAGAATATGAATTTCTAATTGAAAACTATTTGCTTTTGAGCCATGACAACTACAAGGATAGGTAGTGTCATTTTTGACATAAGGGTGGAATTTATGCGACCACATATAATATTTTCCTGTAGATGTTTGCATCTGCTCTAGTTATTGACATCTTGCCTCCTTTGTGGCCAGCAAGCTGGCACATTCAGGCCACACTCTTTATCCTAAATCTGAAGCTGTTTCTCTGTTCTTGGCCACCAAAGGAGCTGAATTTGGCAGAGAGGAATTTCACCAAGAGCATCACTTCCTGTTTGGAGAGCTCAGCCCTTCCCACCAAACCATGGCAGCTTTTTGCTTACAATGCAGGTGCTTACCATGGAAATACAGTGGTATAACTGAGCCATATCAGGAAAGATTTTTGCTGCTTTGTCAAGTTAGCTGGAGCAACATCTTCTGCACGTGCACTGAAGATTTGGCAAGTTGTACTTCGGCACATGATGAAATCCAGGCTTCCCTCAACACTGTAACTGACTACAACAGCACGACTTGCTATTTGCAGGAGTTTTAGCTACTCAAGTTTTAGGCTATGTCTTCATTGTGAAATAAGATGACCTTTGCTTTAGAAAATGTTAATGAACGAGGACAGAATACCATTATACAGGTGAATCCTCAGCCCCTACCTTTCTTTCTGGGAAAAGAACCGTTTTTAAGTAGAATTAATTAACTATCTGAAATTTCTGTGAAAGGAAGGCAGTTTGCAGTTTTTACTGGCTAATCCGGTTGAGACAGGGAGTTAGCCTCTTCTAATTATCTTCCATGGTAAAAATAATTGTTTCATTAGGAGAGGGTCCCTGTGTGCAGTTCGTTTGCAGAGCAGAGGGCTGGGTGGGATCTGTCTGCTCTCTCTGCTAGAAAAAAGCGACAAGTAGAAGTCACTGCCGTCAGGAAAAACAACAGTGTGGATATTAAGTGCCAGTAATCTCTCTTACTGATACAGAATCTTTTCAGATTAATGGAAAGTTGATCACTCATTTCCATGGGCTTTATCATCAACAGTTGATAAGGCTTGTAGGGTTTGAAAAGCCCTCAGAATACGTAGCTTGACTTCTTCTTATTAAGAGGTTTTGAATGAGTTTCTCTTATCTGTATGGGAGTAAATCTACTAAATCTACCCACAGACACACTATGTTTTACACGATGCTCCATTTGTTGTGGTTACTATCCTTCTGCTGAATTTGCTATTTAAAGGTACAATGCTGTGTTTTTACTTCCTGAGTCACTCCAGCCTTTCCTTTGCTCAAAGGGCATTTTCCTTTACTAATCCTTTTGTGAGTGGTTCTTTTCAATGCATTGCATGGTTCTTCGTAGTATTCATGCTTCAAAGCACACAAGCCTGGTGAAACAACCCTGCTGTTAATTGTTAAAAACAAAGTTACGGTTAATCTTAATATTTCAGTTTCCCATATTGGCTGTTACCAGACAATAAAATCCCTTGTTCCTTTCACCTACTCTGACAAAGAGGGCTTTCATGTAACACCCAGAGCAGTAAATGGGTTAGACTTGCCTTCCAAAATCTGCAGCCCTGTAGGTGGATCCTTTCTAAAGTCTTTGATCTTTGTGGAGCAGCACTATGAGGTGGTACAGTCTGTTCCTTACAGACTGTTTGTCATAATAAAATTCAAGGAGAGCTCAGGGCCTACAGCTATACCAACTTTCCATGTCCCACTGAAATCAGTGAGGCTGCCGACTGGAGGAAAGTTTGCTTCCTTTGGCAGACCATAGTGGCTTTGAATTGATGAAGGGTTGCATCCTCTGAACTGAATTTCTCCATATCCCCTGCCATGCTCATGGCCTCTGTTTCCAGCTGTCTTCTCCTGATCTGGATCCTTTGTATTATGTCCCTCATGCCCTGTGCTGTAATTGCTGCCTTATTTCTTTTTCCTTCTTTCCAACATCTTCTTGCCCCATAACCTGAGTTTTCCCGCTGAAGCCCTTGCTGCAGTGGTCAGCTAGGTACCTGCCTCTCCTTGCCTTGTGCCAGAAGCCTGACCCATAACCGAGTTGGGAGAGACACGCTGTATGACTGTGATATAGAGATGGGGCTTGTGGGGGGAGTTGCGGGAGGGGTGGGGAGGAGGAAAAAAGGGACTGAAGCAATTGACACATCAAAGCTGTAAGTGTGTAACTTACAAAACTGGACCCAGCAGGTAAATGTTGCACTCTGCAGCTGTGTATGCCCAAGAAAAGCATGGCACTCTGCAGTGCACGAGGAGCCAAAGAGGGCAAACCCTTCATCTCCCTGCTTGCTTGTATCTATGAAGTTGAAATGGTGGTGAGTGACAGAGGTTGATGGACAAGAATTAGTCATTGGG
Organism: Psittacus erithacus; assembly: GCA_009867235.2. Lineage (NCBI taxonomy): Eukaryota > Metazoa > Chordata > Aves > Psittaciformes > Psittacidae > Psittacus > Psittacus erithacus. Next base: position 9,844 of record WYDI02025099.1, on the reverse strand, counting down.
GTGTTCCTGAGAACAGACCTACATGGCCGATCCAGCCATTTTGCTGATGAAGTTATTTTTTACCTTCTTTCTTATTAGTTTGAAAGTGATTTATAGGAATGGTTACTTAAATCCTTTTACAGAGAAGAGGACCAAGATGTGGGGGAGTGAAGCCAATTCTGTTGAGCCCCCAAGTTGTCCTAGAGGAAACCCACATCTCACCCCAGCATTCTGCTTATATCACTCTCCCTTGAAGCCCATTTTTATTTATCTGATAATCTTAGCAGACTTTTTACCATTTTCTTGTACATTGCCAGAAATGCTGGGCTTTTTCTTACCTTTTCTTTATTGTTGCCTGTGCTGCTTTGGAATCCAATTAAAAAAGAGTTGAAAGTGGTTTCTTCTAGCTTTCTAGATCATTGTCATCCCAAACAGAGAACTGAAGAAAATGGCTTTAGATGTCCTATTCTTAGCAGCTGTTGAAAAATGTCAGGAACACCACTGAGCTGTCTATGATAACAGGCTTCTTACACCAGCCCACGTACAGGGACATTTTCAGTACTGTGATTTCTGTAAGAGTATAGCTGTTTAAGCAAATACCATCTCAGCTGTGTGAAACCAACCTGACCTCTGCAAAATGTCATTTAGCAAAGGTAATAGCTCAGACTATAACTTTGGTAATATTTCAGCTGAAAGTCTTCATTTTCATAGAATTGAAGGTTGATGCAGCTGGACAGATAAATTAATGACCTTTCTTTGCATGAACAAGGAACCTGTTCTTAATGCAGGTGTATTTGTTGTTTACCAGTACTTGGATTTAAAGAAAATTGTCAGTATTTAATAAATATAACATTAAAACACATGCCATTGCCACTGACAGGCAAGGCATAGTAAGAAAAGCATTTGTTTGTTACTTTAATGAATTCACTTCTGGGATGGAGCTCTCCTGTTGTAACTAGTGCATCACAGTTTAAGATAGGAAGTGAAAATAAGGAAATTGTAGGTATATGTAGGGAGGATCCAAGCTGGATAATTACACTGATTTGAGCTTGAAATCAGCCAAGCATTGCCTTGCTTTGCCTCCTTTATAAGTTATGCTGATTTCTCAACAGCACAGCACCTTCCAGGAGTGAGTTCTTTGACATGACTAATACATAATATGCTTTTTCTGCTTCTTTCAGTGGAAGAAAATTTAACAGATGGTGTTTTAATTTTGAATGTCTGAAGAAGATATATCCATATGCATGCATGTGGCTTTTGGTTGAGACAGAGTCAAAGAAATGTGCTCTGCCCTGGGAATATCGGGCGGAGAGGCTGGGGACTGACTGTCTTTAGTTTCAGTGCAAGTGCTCCTCAGTGTTTAGTGCTGTCTCCTGAGGAAGTTTGGGTTTGTTGGTTTTTATTTTCCCTTATACGGAGAAGTTCTTATTCTTACTTTAGTAAGTTTTATTGTGCTGATGACATGAAATGCCAGCTGGAGACTTCATCTAGAAGTAGGTGCAGTCTGCAGTGTGCCTTAGAGACCTGTCTGGGATCTTGACTTCAGATTTATTACTCAGGGGAAGCTTAGGAGAGGCAGTGTGGGAGAGTGAGGGCAGTTCGATTTGTTTCTGGGAGCTAGCGTGGATGAGGATATCTCAGACATGAACCTTGTGTGCTAACTGGAGTCTTCCAAGTCCTGAAAGTCACATCCAGTGTATTGCTTATTTGACACAGCTCATTAACTATACTGCTGGCATTGTTAACTATTATATCACAGTCCAACAAGGAGGTAACAAAGCGGTGAACACAATGGCCAGACCATAGAATGTAGGGAAAAAAAATCTTCAACCACATAAAATTAAGTGATGTGGGGCCTCTGATGCTTTCTTGTTTTCAGGAGGTAAAGTTTTCATTTCTTGCAGCACAATATGATCATACTGAGTTTCTGAGAAATTGAGAGTGAATATATTTTAAATTTAGCAAGAAATTTACTATTGATATTGTATGGTTTTCGCCATAGAAACTGGGAAATATGAACTGGATGAAACAAAAAAAATCATCCTTATATTTCATCATGGAAATACTTTATGGATATCAAATAATTTTGCTATTTAGATGGAAGTAAATAACTGCTTAAGAGAAGTATTAGTAGAAAGCACAAATCCAGAACATCCGTCTTGAAACAAGTGCTACGTTTGCAGTACATGGTAGGACTGGAGAATTTGGCACAGACTTTGTGTACCTGAAAGAGTGTACGTGGAAACATGCTGCAGAGAGCAAAGTGTCAAGCAGCACACTTCAGTTCACTTTAAAGGCTTCGCATTTGCAATTACTGCAGTGACTTTGAACCTCAAAGCTGAAAATATTGCTCATGCAACGCTCAGAATCATTTCCTCTGGAAGATGAAAGGCAGTGCTCAGGTTTGGGAAATCGCTTGAATTAGCTTAAGTAGTTTTGAAATCTGAAATTATGAAATTCCAAAAATGCTCTCCAGCAGTTATATGAAGTTCAGTTTTCTTGATAAAACTTAACATCTAATTTTCCCTGAGAAGGGCAGATAGTAGAAATGAAGATGTTTTGCTATGATGAATTAATCTATCAGATTGTCTTCTTGTCTGTAGCAGTTTCCTAAGTGCTTTTTCCAACCATATATTCAGTGCCACAGGAGAAAGATCTTCTGTTTCTCTGACATGCTATTCTAGTGTAATAAGCTTTCCAATTAGTTAATACTTGCTAATATTCAGGCTCCATTTTTCTTTCCAAATCCATGTGGTGATAATCCTAGCTTTATGGCCTACAGAACAAGCTTACTGAGAACTTCAGGGCTATTAATTGAGCTGCTAAAAATGCAGAATTCCTGCCTGTGGGGCTTTTTCTCACTATGGTATCTGTCTTTGTTCTGAGCTTGGAATTGCAGGAGTTCCAAACATACCTTATTATAAATAACATAAAATAAAATATTAAATCGATTTTATATTGTTTTGAAACATCTTATTTTTTGTCTGTAAATCACATGGTTTTCCCTTCATGTTTTAATGAAGCAGTGCCATTCTCTGAATAAGAAAAAAGGATAAGCACTGTATAAATTCAAGAAGTGCAACTGTTTGCATTATTGATATCTCGGAGTGTTTTCCTCTATATTGAAAACATTTGATCCTAGCGCAGGATATGGTATTAAATAAATGAGATTTCATGAATAAATTTGGTTTCTTCGTTTTTTATATTTTTTTTTTCCCCAGGAGAAGCCTGTCCCACAATTTTTTGACCAGAACTTGTGACAACCAGAATTAGGATTCAGGTCTCTCCCCTAAGCAAAGCAAGTGTAACCTGGCAGGCCAGAGAAATGTTATCCAGGTTTCTTCACCAGAAACTGAGTTTTAAGAACTTCAGCAGTTTCTGCACAGATTTTTCTATCTGTGGCTCTGAATCTGTAGGTAATCATTGCAGGAAATTGTAGCTAGCTCTGATTCCTCTCTGACTGACACTGCTGTTAATCAGTAATAACTTCACTGAAATCAATGCAGTTATAAACGGAAGTGATTGGTGAATTGAGGTCTGGGTCCTTAAAACCAGAAGCTAAGTTAACTTACAAGAGTGCAATAATATCCTGAACAATGAATTAGCAAAGAAGTATATAATATTTTCTTCTTGGACATCTTCTGTTATGTTGAAAACACATAGTTTTACTAAATTCCAGTAGGTAAAACAATCTGCTAACATAGTCTCTAGAGTGTCTGATTACAATAAAGACCTGTTTCGTTCAGATGGGTGACCAAAGGGAGAATCATTTCTGGTTCAGCAGCTACATATTAGTCAGCGGTTTAAAATCCGTGATGAAATATGGGATGGGCAGAATGAATACCACCTGTCTCACATCTTTGCTTTCTGCTATCTGAGAAAGACCCACTGATGATCAGTGTTGCTGCTCAGGAGCTGTATAACCTGTCTTTGAAGTGAAAAAAACAGCATCACGTACAAATACTGATACGTGATCTTTAAAGATTTTAAAAATCACACAGTAAATTGTCAGTCTCTGGAGACTTTCTGACTGGCTTAATAATATTTATGTAGTTATGTTCATATTAAAGGGAGAAGGGAATATTTGCAATCATTTCTGTGAAAAGAGAACCAAATCTGCCTCACACTGCATTCAGTGACATTTTCACAATGGAAGTCAGTAAGACCAGGATTGACACCCGTAGTCATTTGTATGGAAAACATCTACCTGTGAGGCCAGATTGATGTAGTGTGTAATAAATTCCCTAAGTCTCCTTTTAATTAATGAGTCCAAAATTCATATGGAGATAATTGCATGTAACGCATTATTTGTATTCCATTAAATTAGACAGAGCCATTTTCATCTGAGAGCAGGTTCTAAACATCTGCTTCTAGAAAGCATCATTATTGCTTGTTTGTACAGAACTAACCATGTGCCAGCTGCTTTACCAGAAGATAGGAGCCAGGTCCTGGCTCCAGAAAGCTTGCAAATAGCCTGCTTGAGGACTAAGGGGGATTAAAGTGAATGAAAGACAGCAGTGCTGTTGAGACAGAGTCTCTTGATCTCATCAGATATCTGATTTTTGCAGTGATAGTAAAAAACCTCATTCATTGAATACATACTGCCTCTACACAGCCTGAAGAATGCCAGGAGTATCCTTGTCCAAATTTAACCACTTGAAGGAGAATCTGAGAACATTTGGTTTCCTCTAATCACTGCAGAGAGACAGACACTTCCAGGGGATGATCCATCCTATCCTGAAACAGGGGAGGAAGGATAAATCCCCGCTCCTTATCTAGTCTTCTCTCTCCATTAACATAGTGGGATCCTAATGGCTAGCTTAGAATAGAGGCTGAAGTTGGAGGAAACAATTCCTACCTTGAAATCTCACCCTGCAAGCAGTCATCTTGCTCAGCCCATTTGCTGCAGCATGTGCTTAAAGTGACTCCACTACTCCAAATTAGAGGCTGGAAAAGATCCTTTTGGGAATGACCAGCAGATCCTATGTCTCAGCACATCACTTGTACCATTAAGACTTTGTTCACTGGCTCCACTCACGCTCCACATGGTATTACTGTTCTCAGTCTGGCTGGAGAAGGTCCTGGAAAGACATTCAATTTGCATTGTGCTTCCAGCAGTATGGATCTTTGGAGCCTCTTATGTCTTCAGGGGCAGCTGCCTCTGACACATCTAGTGCGTGAGCTTCTCCTCAAGCATGAACATGTAGTGGAAGCGTGCCTCTGGCACCCACTGGCACCCTCACGGAGAAAGCACAGCCTTCTTTACCATGATATGTGGCAGAAAATATCACACAGTGAGAACATTAGCATAAACACATCAGGGACAAAACAGATATGAAAGAAACATGTGGGAGTACAGCCATACTCCAGTGTGAAAGAGGATTTTGGATGAAACAAAGAACAGGCACCCAAATCAAAAACACGTGGGATACGCAGCCTGAGAATGCAGGTAGCCACCCCTGCAGGAGCAGAGCCTGGGAAGGGCTCTCACCAGAGCCAGATGGGCCTTATTGTTGTGTTGTGAATGGGCAATGCAATGTATAGTCCATCTATTCAGACTCAGGTGCTGACGGTGCACCTTTTTGTCATGTTTGCAGATAACAACAAATTGGAAAATGTGTTGGTTTGCTGGCAGGTAGGTGTGTAATGCAGAGGGACCTAGGCAGGCTGGCCAACAGAACTTCATGAAATTTGCTAAGAACTAGTGCTGTGTCCTGCCCCATGGATGGAAGAGCCCTGTGCAACAGCACAGGCTGGAACCGACTGCCTGGGGACCAACTTTGAGGAAATGGCTCTGTGCGTCCTAATGGGCAGGGAGAAAGATATGGGCCAGCAGTGAGTCCTGGCAGCACCGATGGCCAGCAGCAGCCTGGGCTGTATGAACAGGGCAGAGCCAGAGGTCAAGGGGAGTCATTACCCTCATCCACTCAGTATTGGTTAGACCACATCTGCCAACCCAATACAGGACAGACACCAATAGACCAGCTGTTGTGCAGAGGAGGCCCCTGAGAGGGTGGGTCTGGCGCACCAGCCCTGTGAGGAGGGGTTGTGGGAGCTGGACTTGTTCAGTGTGGAGCAGAGATGGCTCAGATGGGGTCTTACAGAAGACCCCAGTACCTCTGGGGCAATCACTGAGGATGTGTCCCCATAAGGACAGTCAGTCAGAGGTGCAGGTTGCCCAGAGTAGTTATATAGTCTCTGTCCTTGAATGATGAAGCCCTGAGCATTCTGGTCTGACTTCAGAGCTGACCTGTATGTGGAACATCAGGGGACTAACGTCCGCGTGCACTGCAGGTATCTTCCTGTAAAAGACAGATTTCCAACTGAAAGGTGACCTCGGTTAATCCAGTTAAATTGTTGAGTATTTCAAGCAAAATTGAGTAAGACCATCAAGGGAAGTCTGTGTTCTACCCTCCCAGCTTTCTCCCTGACCTATTGAGGTTCCTTCCTGGGTAACTCCACAGCTGGTGAGAGGGAAGTTAGACCTTTCATTGCTCCTCTTCTGCAGATTGTTGTGAGACACACTGGTGAGGGCAATGCTTTTGTGTGCTTGATTAACTGCATCATGCATCATGCATCTTTCTACCACAGCACCTTTCTGCTGAGAGGACAATTTCCCTCCTACATCCTTTGCTTTTATCTCCATGTCTGTAAGAAGCCTGAGGAAGGAGATTTGACCTTCAAGGGTTATTGCTGTGTAAGAAATGTACACGTTTTTGTAAGGCATGAGGAGCCAGGGGAACTTGAAGTTCATTTTCAGGAACAGCTCAGCAATATTTTGCTGCATTTCATTTAAATATGAAAGACCATTTTCCTCACATCTTGGCTGACATATACCTTGTCAATTTTCTTGGAGTCTCTTGTTAGAACGCATGGCAAATATCAAAGAGGTAACAGCGGGACAGGCACAGTGGAGGACCAGCACATGGTTTTTTGAAGTCTGGTTTTCTGCCAAGGACCAGTAATGCTCCTGTCTGAAGTCAGTGTAATCATAGGGCTAATGGCAGAAGGAGCTGTGCATTAGCGTCAGAAAGCATTTTTGAGTTGGAGTTCAAAACCAGGCTGCCCTTTAGCATAACATCCAGAAAGAGACTACAGATACAGCTGAGAAAGACCTTTAATTTCTGGATCCATGTAGCCCTTACTCTCAAACTTGAATTCTAGATGCTGCTTTTTTCTGTAGGTAATACCTAGAGGTGGGCATTGTCCTGTCTTATGTGAAGAGGCATCAGCAGTTGTACATTGCCATTGTGTCACATAGCAGGACAGGTAAGCCAGGCCAGACATTGCTAATGGAGGAAACAAAAGTTATACACTTTACAGAGGAGAAATTCAGTTCTTTCTGAATTCTTTACCATGAAAACGTAATATGTAATGGAAATTGATACCACTACTCTGGTACAAAAATGTGCAAACCTAGTGTGTTATGAAGAGTAGCTATGACAACTGTTAGGGTGATGGTGAGTGAAAGCAATTCTCCCATCTTGCTGGATGAGACTGTCTAATTACTTTTTTTCAATACTTTTCTCTATCAATTGTAATTTTTTCTACTATTCTAATTCTGTTATTTTCATCTATTTGTTTTGGTATCTACAGAGCCTAGCCTAGCGCATAACTGTGTGGGCTCCATAACTGAGTGCTCACATAACTGAGTGCTCCAACATCCTAGGATGAACTGGTGATTACTATTTTTGCTGCTATAATTCAGAATATCATCTTGTGTCTGTACACATGTTCTATGCAGATTTGCGCAACAAGATCTACCTTTGCTGAGTATTTTTTTAAGGAACAGGGCTTCAGCTTTTCCCCTGAAATGAACATTTGCAATAATCTCTGCTCAGGGACTATTACGAAGTTTTATTTCAATAGTATCACTTTGATTCATTTTGATTTGCCTTTAATATTGCCATCCAATATGAATCACAGTGCAGCTTATTTAACATTAAATGCTATGTACCATATAACCCATTATTAGCTTCCTGTTTTATTACAGTAAACAATCAAACTGAAATGCATCAAAACAACTCACTTGGAAGGAAAGTCACAGTGGTCACAGTGGAGTGTTTTTGTTTGTCTAAACAAAACCTGCAGCCATTTTTCTATTGAAAGACTTAATGGGAGTGGATGTATTTCATTAAAATGCCCGACTTCCAGGTGCAGCTTTCAGCAGAAAACAATCTAAACCAAATCAAATATGTTTTGAGCAGCTTCTTATGAAATATTAGAGGATTTTCCTGACATTTACAGTAGAATCATAGAATCATAGAGTTGGAAAGGACCTTAAGATCATCTAATTCCAACCCCCCTGCCATGGGCAGGAACACCTCACACTAAACCATGCTACAAAAGGCTCTGTCCACCCTGGCCTTGAACACCACCAGGGATGGAGCATTCACAACTTCCCTGGGCAACTCATTCCAGTGCCTCACCACCCTTACAGTAAAGAACTTCTTCCTTATGTCTAACCTGAACTTCTCCTGTTTAAGTTTGAACCCATTACCCCTTCTCCTATCACTACAGTCCCTAATGAAGAGTCCATCCCCAGCATCCTTATAAGCCCCCTTCAGATACTGGAATGCTGCTATGAGGTCACCATGCAGCCTTCTCTTCTCCAGGCTGAACAGCCCCAACTTTCTCAGCCTGTCTTCGTATGGGAGGTGCTGAAGCTGGCTCATGTTCATTTTCTCATCGACCAACACCCCCAAGTCCTCCACAGGGCAGCTCTGAATCTCTTCTCTGCTCAACCTGTAGCTGTGCCTGGGATTGCTCTGTCCCAGGGGTAGGACCTTGCACTTGGCATGGCTAAACTTCATAAGGTTGGCATCAGCCCACCTCACAAGCGTGTCAAGGTCCCTCTGGATGGCATTCCTTCCCTCCAGCATATCAACCAAACCACACAGCTTGGTGTCATTGGCAAACTTGCTGAGGGCGCACTCAATCCCATTGCCCATGTCACAGATAAAGATGTTGAACAAGACCGGTCCAAACACCTATCCCTGAGGGACACCACTTGTTACTGGTCTTCAGGTGGACATTGAGCCATTGACCACAACTCTTTGCATGCGGCCATCCAGCCAGTTCTTTATCCACCGAGTGGTCCACGTATCAAACTGATGTCTCTCTAATTTAGTGACAAGGACGTCGTGTGGGACCGTGCTGAGCTCTTTGCACAAGTCCAGGTAGATGACATCAACTGCTCTGTCCCTTTCCATCAGTTCTGTAGCCCCATCATAGAAGGCCAGCAAATTGGTCAGGCAGGATTTCCCCTTAGTGAAGCCGTGCTGGCTGTCACCAGGCACCTTGTTGTTTTTCATGTGCCTTAGCATGCCTTCCAGGAGAATCTGCTCCAAGATTTTGCCAGGCACAGAGGTGAGACTGACTGGTCTGTAATTTCTTGGGTCATCCATTTTCCCCTTCTTGAAAATGGGGATTATATTTCCGTTTTTCCAGTCATCGGGAACTTCACCTGACTGCCATGATTTTTCAACTATGATGGACAGTGGCTCAGCAACTTCATTTGCCAGCTCCTTCAGGACCCCCAGATGGATTTCCTCAAGTCCCATGGACTTGTGCACGTACAGGTTTTTAAGATGGTCTCAAACCTGATCCTCTCCTACAGCGGGCCTAGGGTATTCATTCTCACAGTCCCTGCATCTGCCTTCCAAGACTTGGGTGGTGTGATCAGAGCATTTGCCAATGAAAACCGAGGCAAAGAAGTCATTAAGAACCTCATCCTTCTTCAAGTCCAGGGTAGCCAGTTCTCCTGATAGCTTCCAGAGAGGGCCTATGTTGTCCCTAGTCTGTCTTTTATTTGCTACGTACCTATAGAATCCCTTCCTGTTACCTTTAACATCCCTAGCCAAGT
>WYDI02025098.1:0-48618 GCA_009867235.2 Psittacus erithacus | reverse complement strand
GCCTTCTCTTCTCCAGGCTGAACAGCCCCAACTTTCTCAGCCTGTCTTCATACGGGAAGTGCTCCAGTCCCCTGATCAGCCTTGTGACCTTGATCGTTTCTGTCCTTGCAGGCCCTGGAAATGCTCAGCAGCAGCAATACCAAAGCAGAGGAAAAAAAGCCACTTTCTGAAGATCACCAGCTTGGATGGAATGGAGAAAGATCCATTTGCCAGTGATTTCAATGTCCTTGCTTAAGACCTCTCTACCAGGGTAGCTGACTGAAGGTAAGTCAATCTGCTGTGGAGCTGTGCCACTGATTTCCATAGCTGTCCACACCATGGGCTGTGAAACCTTCTGGAGCTGGGTTGCTCCACTCAGATTTCTCTACCCAAGACCTGTGCATTCACCATAAAGCCATGTGGATTTGCAAATGGGCAGGAGTGGAAGGCCATGGTAGTATGTTGGTGCTACTGCCAGGGTGTCTGCTGTGCTTGTGGATGCTTCAGACTACATGTCCTGGCTGCTGTGTGTTGCCCGATGGTGCTCACCACTCTCAACTTTTCCTGAGATCTTATCTCAGCTTTTGTGGAGGAATTTTTTGGGCTATGACTTATTATGCATTTGCTACTGACAACACGAAGAAAAGCCTTTGGTGTATTTGAAGGCACATTTGTATCATGACTCCCCTTCGTGCCTTTTCCCGGACCTTCAGACATACTCCTTTCACTCCTCCAGCTTGCTCCAGTTGTGCTTTATCTTGTTTGAGGAGCAGTGGCCTTTTTTGCATCAGTTCAAATCTCCTTTGTCCATGGTATGGTGTGATCGTTGGCTGCTCCTCTTCTACTCATTGCTTTCCAGCTGGCTTTCCTGCTGTTGGACAGCCAAGAGAAGAAATTGCACCCCACCTCTCTTGAATAGCATCCTAGCTTTTAGTGCCCATGTCTTCTCCTGTTTCTACTTCTGCCTTGCACTAAATGCGCCTATGCTGATATATGTGTATGGCACCATACAAGGATTTTCCTCTCCAATATATTAAAGGCCTGAAAGCAGTACCAAAGGTCTAAGAAATAGTCTGCAGAACAGAAAGGTTTAGGCAAGCTTTACATAGTTCTTCCACACTTTCTCTTGCACTGACTCTTATGTCTGGGGTTTTTTTTGATTCTTTGGTTGCCTATGATGGCAAGAGTTGGGTTTTTTTAACTTCTTTTCCACTGCAGCTTCAACAGAGCAACATAACTAAAAACACTTGTCTGGGCTAAACTGAAAACTTAAAACATCTTTAGTGTGAACCTGCAAACAAGACTTCCCAAGTCCCACTCTGTTCTGGTTCAACTGATACTTTTGATGTCTGAAAAAAATAATCAAATATTTACTTATCCTAGGCAAACAAAGCTTCCTTTAGAGGACCTGAAATGCAATCTGTCATTTCCATTTCAAATAATTTTAAATGTCTGTATAATTTTAACCATAAAATGAAAAGTGTAACTGCCCAGTCGCTGCAAATGGAAATGTTCCTTTTCAAAGCATTCAGATGAAATCTTTCATTTATTTTCTTGAAGGTTTCCTGTTGACTGGTTTGGAAGTTGGCAATTCATTGAGATGAAGTTGTTCAAAGTTGGCTGTTGCTGAATTTGCATTTTTTTTTCCAGAGGAGAGAGATTTCGAGAGGAAAACATTGCTTCCTATGTGCTGCATCATCAGGAGCTGCATCCCCCTCCCATGTTCACCCCCATCATGTGGGGAAGTGCAGATCTGCACTTCCTCACCTCTTTCTCCCCACCAAAGTCCTCAGGTGGAGATTGCCCTCATTCCTGCTCTGGACATGGGATTACAGCTCTGACTCCTTTTCCCAGTGCATCATCAACATGTTGTTTCCAGGGTCATAAATTTGCACTGTGATGAGACACAACCAGATGTTAGGATACGTGAAGTGACTGGCAAAGCAGCCTGCCTGGCACAGCCCCCACCTCCAGAGTCAGCCGCCCGCTAATGAGAAGCAGGCCTCTTGCCTTGAGCTGGACCAGGACAGACGGAGAACATCCCCAGGAGCAACTGCAGGGCTGCCATTTCGACCCCCTTCCTGCTCTTAGTGCCCGGAGAGCATCTCCAGGGCTGGATTCAGGCACTTTGGTGACTACTGGCTTCAGGCAGCCATCTGGAAAGATAGTTTGGGCTGGTACAGGGGGGCAACCCACAAGGCCATGGTCCTTCTTGCTAGCAAGGAAGCTGGTTATAGTGCTGTATGGTGCTTTACCATGTAAAAATACTTCTGAGATTCATGTTTTAAGTCATTTGTGCACCTGAACAGGCTGTTTTGTAATGGAGAGACCCATGAGGAAGCGAAGTCTTAGCTCAGGATGCTTAACTGGTACCCTCTGCCAGAAGCAAGTGTTGATTTGGGATGCCTGTTTCCAGGTGGTTCCAGCCTACATGTCCCTATATCTCTCAGGTGCCCAAATCCCGTGGGTGGGCAGGTTGCTGGGGCTGGGGAAGGTCTCACTGAAAAGCAGGTAAAGAGTTACTTGCAGGGAATGTGTCCCTCATGTGTTCTGAGGGTCTTCAGGACAGCTGCAGGTTTTTGCCAACGTCCTCTGCACACACTACCATTACAATCCACATCTTCATATTCCTTGATGCATGCATACCGGGTAATGTTTTGGGGCACGCACTAAGCATCAGGGGGATCCACATCCTGATTATGATCCCTGGATACAACCATCCTGAGAGTGCTTTTTCAATGTGATCTCCTTTTTCCACTGCTGATAGTCCCAGCTGCCCTGAGTGCAAGACTGAGCTCTGCACTGGACTGGCATGGCTCTGTCTGGTCCTTCACAGCATCAGCTCACTGCATCACAGGGTAAGTCTAGCCTTAAAGATGATCCACTGTGGAGATCTGGCCTTACAGTTACTTTTCTTTTCCTTCACTCATTCCCAGCCCATGCGGGCTCTGGTGGTTCTTTCTCATATGTATTCTCCCACTGCACTGACGTGGGCAGGTCTACTCACTCCTTTTAGCATTCAGGTAAACACAGAGGGAGACAGCTCTATTTGAAGCAGTAGGAGCATGTTGTTACTGGACCTTACATGTTGGCAAGGGTACCTTCAGGGGATGCTTATCAGTTGGAGGTTCAGAAACAGCTTTCAAACTACAGAAGAAGGAGATGGAGCTCGGTAAGTTCTGGAAGGGAAAAAAACACTATGGTGCTCATGGCTATGAGCATCCCTGGCAGCTCCAGCTCCAATGGAGGGGGAGCCCAGCTGTCACCAGATGCCTTAGCCACCAGCCCAAGGCATGTTCTTAAAGCCATGCAGGAGGGATGGGATCAGGCTGTCCCTGGGCATGCTCCTACCAGCCCTTTCCAGTGATGTGAGAGGCCGAGTGAGCACTTCTGGCTCTGCTCAGCCTCACGGAAGAAGCAGCCCATGGCCCCATTTGACCGTGAAGGGATTAAGCACCAGCCAGGAGAGACCCTGCCCTTCTCATAGGAAGGCCAGGCAAAACAGGGCTGCCCACCCACAGCTCCTGGAGTTGCACCTCACTGCCCTGAGCGTGTACAGGGAAGGAGGGGATGCCCTGTTACACTGGGTGTGGAGACCTCAGTGTCCTTGCCCTGCCGCAAAGCCTCCGCTCCATTGTGCGTCAGTGTGTTGGAGGGAGTTTGGGTTAAAAGGGGTTAACAGCTCTCTGCTGTAACACATGATTGGTCTTTATGAGGTTGAAACTCTTGTCTGTTTGAGGCCTACAGATGATGCTAAAGAGCACAATAATGACAGCAATTCAAAGCAATCTAATTATGCAAACGGGAGGCTAAACAATTTCATCATCCTTAAATTAGATTGTCCTAATGAGATAAAGACACCAATTAATCCTGAATTAATTTCAATAGCCTATTTCAGGCAAACACTTTAATATGCAAATGTAAATGAGAAACAAAGCCTACCGTAGAATGCCAGAGTTCAAAACCTCTCTCTGCACAGCTGCAGCGGGTGTAAATAGTGTCTAATGAGTTTGCATGGAAAGACACAACCAGTTGAAAATTTTAGACTTCATAAAGCACAGCCGGTGCCTCAGGTACATCGCGGTGCTGAGCCGGGCCGGAGGGGAGGGAGGACTCACTTGGCTGACACTGGGAAGGCCATCAGCCGCTCTCCACAGGCACACACAGGATGGGTCCAGCCACCACCGCCACAGAATCACAGGATGAGGGGTTTTAACAAGATGCTGCTCCGTAAAGCCAAACGCTTCATGCTGAGTACCTGGCCAGTCGCCTTTCTAGGACACAGAGATGATTTTAATTAGCTCTTGCGTAATTGTTTTAAATTAGCCATTTTGCTATGCACTCCAAAAAAATCCACTCCCTTTTTTTCCTTTTAGCACTTGGCAAGGGAAAGGGTAGAGCCTGGGATTTAGGTTACAGACAAAAGCAAACATTGTACTGAGTTTCTCTTGCTTTGCTCCCCTACCATCACAAAGTACCATGAGCATTTGCTCTGAGCCATCAAGGAAGCAAGCCCCCATTCCCAGAGCCTGACTGGGATCTGACTTTCGATTTGCACTTTGCTTTAATTAGTGGCACTGTGCAGGGGTGCTGCATAGCTGCATAGGGGTCTGCAAAGGCAGCTATGGGAAACAATGGCATTGATGGTGAGTTACCGAGTTACTCCTGCTGCTGTGTCTCATTTCCAGCAGGCCCCAGGAATATGCCCTGGAGGAAGCTGATAAAAAAAAACCAAAACCAACCAAACTGTCCCAGAATGAGCATCTCCCAGATAATTTATCCCTCTACCCATCCTTCTGCCAAATCCATCCTGGGCTGCCATTAGAGAATAATGTAATCCTAGAAAGGGTTTGTGTCCTTCCAAATGTTATTTCTTCACATGTGGCAACCTTCGATGTTCTTCCCATTTAAATGTCAATTCTCTCTTTGAATTTCCCCAGGGTTTATCTTCAGTGCAGCTCATGCTGCAGGTTAAGGGGGTAGCCTGAGAGAATGTGCTGCCCTGGAACTGTCCTGCACAGAGGTGAGGCTTCTCTTGCTTTTCCCCTGCAGCCTTTCCACAAAACCCTGCCAAACTACCAGTTGGATCTTGACTTCACCTACTGGTCGTTGTCAAACGAACAGGATCAGAGGAGATGGCAGTGACATTCCCTAGGCCACCAGCACTGGGACACATGCAGGGCATATTTGGTGAGAGGAGCTTGACTGCCCAAGTAGTCTCCAAGGCTAAGTCTAAACATGCTGTTAAGCACTGGACACAAAGCTGAACATCACTGGTTGACCACCACCAGGCAGACACCTCGTGTCTTCCCCATGTGTTGGAGGGAATTTGCTCTTTGTTTCAGCACCACATAATTTTCCTGCCTAGATGTTCTATGAAGCAGTGAGATCCTATTCTGGTCACACCACCTCTTGCAAGGGCTTTATCGTTCCAAATAATGTCCCTGTTATTTATTGTCCCTCCTGCTTTGCTTAGGAGGGCAGCTTGAGTCACAGTCAGGAATTTCAGCACTTCTACTGAGAAATCTTGAGTAACCATCATTTGTGCAACACGGCATTTGATCCTTGCTGGGTGGACCACAAACATCCCTTTCCATTACTCCAGCCTTAATGGACTTGGTGGTTTATTGACAGATGAATTGAGACAGTGAAAGGGCTGATGGCCCAGAGCTCGCAGTGTGCCAGCAGATCTGAATATCTTCTATCATACATGTTTGTCCTTGGAAAAAAGACAATTGACTCAGTAAATTGCTTAATCTCTGGCACGCTGGGTACCAGTGCCGCCTTTTCCACTGGAGCCTGGGAGATTTTTTTTTTCCAAAGCATTTGGCACTGCCTGGGCTCTGCTGTCAGAGCCGTCAGCAGTGTAGTATGAGCTTTAGCTTGAGTGGAGATGCTGTGCCATGGACAGGAATCTGAGTGAGAGCTCAGTGCTGCTGTGGCTCCCAAACCTGCTCCCAGCCAGAAGAGGAAATTCCTCCTACCCGGCACTGAGGAGTGCAGGCATGCCCAGGAGCAGGAGTGCAGAATTAGTGGCTCTCAGAGGCAAGGCGCTGAGTTTGCTGGGTCTTCAGCCCGACTCAGGAGAGCAGGGGGATTACCCAGACCAGTGGTAGTACCTGCCAGAAGAGAGGGGGACAGGCTGGGGGAGACTGGGGTGGGAAAGCCGTTAGCAGGCACAAGCTGCATCCAAAAGAGGATGACAGATCGCTGCCTAGGGCTGTGGTTTCCTGTTAATTAATACCAGATCTGCACATTACCCGGTCGCCCCATGGGAGGAATTGGGTCTGAATCAGGGGTGAGCACATGATCGCATTTTTGCCAAATTACCCAGCTCTTACAATATGGTGTGCGTCTGGCTCCATGCCAGCGGTGGGAACACAAAACAATACCTGATTCAGCAGAAACTCTTTCTGGCCCCTTTGGAGACCTTGTGAAGCAGCAGAAAGAGTTTATATCTGTTCAGCGCTTTGCATTGTTTTCAGGCTTGGACTGGGTGCCGTAAAATTGGATTTATGGTCATGAGGAAGCATGGCCAAAGCAGCACAGCCTCTCATGCCAGTGCAGTTTAAAACTAGATGTGGGGATGGGTCCAAAAGCAAGTCCCCCTGACTTTCCATCCAGACAGGAGCTTCGTTGCTTGGATCCATCTGTTGTTGGAGACTGGCGATTCCCAGAGGAGCTGGGCGTGCTGCTGAGATCCCAAAATCAGGATGTTCAGTCATGTGCTAGTTAAAGGGCTCTAACAGTCAGCCAGGGGACTTGTAAAAATGTTACCACAGGGTCTCCTGTTTATTCTTGCACTCTCTGTACTCAGCTCACACATTAAAGGATGGTATTTTTTTAGCTGCCGCTGCTGCTGTCTGACAAATCCAGCTGTTTTCTTTCTCCCTCTGAAATCATGACATTTGTAATCAGTGTTTAGTGGAAAGCCTCCTGAGTGGTACGCTCTGCCCCGGTACTCAAAGAGGCCAGGTGGGCTTGCGGGGATGCTGGTGGGTGCATGCCCTCCAACTCCTCCAGCCTGCGCTCACCCAGCCAGGCTGGTGCTCAAGCTGCCGACCTGGGGATGAGCTCCGATTCTGGGCAATTCTCAATCCAAAAAGCATGTAGCGAGCTGGGATGGCAATGGGCTGTCATATACCTTGCCAGGTGCATGAGTGTGAAAATCACCCTCAGATTTGCAGCCATCTGAGCAAGCTGGACTCTCCTCTTCCCCTTCTTCATGCATCCCTCTGAAAGAAAAGGAGGCAGGGAGACCAGCTTGAGTGCCCAGTGCTGCCTGTCTGCTCTCTTCACAGCTCCCAAGAGGAAGGCAGAGAAGAGACAGGGACTTTTCTGTGCTGGCATGGTTTTTGGGAGGAGAGGGCTGAGAGAAAAATTCTGATGTAGAAAAGTAGAGATCTCCTGATCTTCCAGTCTTCCAGAGGAAAAAACCTATCTCCATTCCAGCTCACCTCAATCCCTCCCAAACTCCCCCTTGAGAGCAGCACAGAGCAACCTTTGCTCCCTGCATTGCATCGGTTCAAACAAAAAAGCCCTTACATTTTATGCATGCGGAAATTCTCATTTTTATACCTGTAAAAGGGGTGAAGATGCAAAAAGGGCTCAGAGGAAATGAAGCCACAAAACACCAGGAGTAGGTTAGATACTGATGAGCTATCTGAGGTGCAGCAGAGAATCTGCATAAAATATTCCTTGTGGAGCTCATGTAGCCGGTTCCAGCCCAGATAACAATCTGAGAGTCCCTGAGGAAGGATTCCTTTAACCTTCACAAAGCTGAGAGGACAGCAGAGAAATGAGCCAAGCAGCGGTGTCATGAAAATCACAGCCTCAGTGGTTTGGGTGCTTTTTGCTCTGCAGCAGAGTTCTGAGCAGCTGAGGGAAAATAAGCAAAATTCTGGGAGGAAGATGTCTGGTGGCCCAGAGCATGGTACTGTGAGAGCTGTGAAAGTCCCTTGCTGAAGATCATTGTGGAAGCTGGCTTCTGGTGATCCGGGAGAGAGGGAGATGCTGTTGCTGCTGGCTACTCTATGCTGCACAAAGGTTATGGGTTTAGCGAAAGACCATCCAGCAGAGGTCCAGTGAGACCATAATGTGGTGGTCCAACCCCAATGGGACAACACCCACCAGCTTTTCCAGGTCTTCAAGGGCTGCTGGTCACTAGGGTGGGATTTAAACCTTTTGGGACAACCGTTTCTGTCATAAAAAGGGTTTCTAGAGGCACAGAAGGGTTTGTGCACGGGGCTGCGTGCCTATGGTTCACCTTCTGCCTAGTGATACCTGCCTAACCTCATCTGCAAAGGGGATATGCGGGTCCTAGCAGCTCTCTAGGGGCCTGTTTGCAGCTTGTGGTGACTTCATGGTTCCTCCTTTTTTGTGCACAACCCTATAGTTTTCTTCACCCTGTTTTCTGTTCACCTCCAAGCAGTTAACTAGTGGGAGGCAAAGCTTGAGATCTAGTTTGGCTTCCTGAGAGCTTTTCTTCCTCTGTGTTGTTTTGCAGAGTGAAAGGAAGGGGAAAGCATAGTATTTCTACAGCTAAACATCCCATGTTTGGATGACTGGGGCTGGGGGCTTGGGAACATTTCCTAGTTGGGTTTTGATGGAATGGAGATCCCATGTCAATATTTGGGAAATCCTGCTTTGTTTTAAGGCAAACAATGATCCTTGTAGCAAAAATTTTCAACAAGCTCATCGCACCAATATAGTTGGACAACCAGTGTGAGACACGCAAACACATGTTCAAAGACAAAAGCCCTCCTCTGTCTTCACAGCTTTTTTTGTTTGCCAAACCATGTATTTGGTCCATGCCTCAAAGCAAAATTCACTAGGGCTGGCATGCTGTGCTGTTCCTACTCCACAGCCCTCGCACTGAATGATCACCCAGTATTTGCAGCCACGGTTTCCAGATAGGCTTCTCCTGCAGAGCCCTGGTGAGGTGGCATATGGCTGTGCTTGGGCAAGATGCTTGCCACCAGCACTGGTTGTAGGCAATGCTTCAGGAACTGTTTTATGACACCAAAAAAAAATCTAACAAAGGAGGATCAGCTCTTCATCTGGAATAGAAATAAAGCTGGTGAAAGGATGAATGTTTTCTCTTTTGCCTTGAGGTTAGAAAACAGCAGGAAATCCTTGCTTGAATAAAAGGCACATGGCCACCAGTATGACTTGTGCAGGCTTTGCTGCCTTGAAGTCAGTCTGGAAACAGAGTTTTGCAGAGGATAAAATTTCACAGACTTTCCATGGTTTCTGACTGCAGCTTTTTTGGTGCCTGATTTGCAGTTAAAGCTAAATGTTTGCCATATTTATATAAGCTTGGAAGGTGGTGTTCAGAAAGTTGGTATCACAGAACTGGATGAAGCCAAGCCTGGTTCATCTCTATAGCTTTACATGTGGCAAGACAAAATACCCACATGGTCAAGAGTTTGCAGAATCAGCTGAGGCCAGAGCCCGTGTTTTGGTCCAGGCACCCAACTTTGCAAGTCTTTGCAAAGTAAGCAGTCCTCTAACTGGTGACCCCACAGCCTGCAGAACTAACTTTGCCTTTCTAGCTTATTAATAAGCATTTTTTTCTGGGTAACCAAGATGTATTGAGTTGGGACTCCCTGAGTGCGAGCAGCCAGAGATAGCTTTGACTTTTCCTTTTTTTAATTTACCTTGTGGGGCTGTGGGAAATGAGCAATCCTTCTGGCTGTCAATATTGCCAGCGGCGTTACCATCGCCATGACAAGGACAGGGGGGCCAGCGGGGGGCTGGAGAAACTGGGCACCCCGGGACTGGCGTCTCAGCCTCCCGCCCAACCAGAGCTGACACGTCCGGCGTGATGAGACTTGAGTTGATGGCACTCTTGCAACTCCCAGGAAATGTCTTTGGCTTCACCTCTTTCCCCTTCCCGAATTTCCCAGACAGATTATTCCTTTTATTTTTCCTTCCTCAGCCCTTCTCTATCCTCTCCCTGCCTGAAGGATCCTCCTGGGGGCTCAGCCAGTTTGCAGATGGGCTCCTTTTGATGTCTTGCCTCTTTGCAGAGGAAACTTTCAAGTTCACAAGATGCTGACGGTAGTGGGGAAGCAGGATGGCCTGGGGGCATCTCCCCTGCCCACCCATGTAGGAGCTGCCATCTTGCTCCACATCTCTGTCTCTCCTACCATCTGCTCCCTTGCAATAGCAGTCAGGGCTCCCTCTGGAGGTGGTGCTTTTGGGTAGCTTGGCCTTGGTGGCATCTTCTCCCATGCTTTCAGGGCAGGGAGAAAGCAACCTGGGCTGCCAGGTGGGCAGGGAGGGAAAGGAATCACCTGTACCTCAACTAAGTGATAATGATAGAATGCCACTCAGCTTGGTGTGGCTGAGAGGAAGGAAGGAAGGAGGTGGGAAGGTGATATAAGGAGTGCTCAGTGGGTCCCTGTTTCTTTCTACTTCTCCCCTTCCCTGGGGCGTGGAGGTGTGCCCTGAGGATGCTCAGTATCCTGGGAAATTTCTCTGTGCAGCACTGGAAATCTGGGGGAACAGAGCCATCAGGCCTCATGGGGACGACTCTCCTGCTTGTGGGTCACAAACCGTAAGTAGGCATTGCAGGGATTGGGAGGGTGGAGGAGGAGGATGGCATTGCCATGGGGTGCTGGTTGTTTACTCACCCAGTGTCTTCTAAGCACGTGCTATTTTCCTTGCCTGTTTTAAATGGTGGGATTCCCTGCTCAAAGAGTTTGGTATTGTTTGGGTTTCTTTGGTGAGCGGCGTGTGTGTCTGCCTTGCTGGCACTGCCTGGACTGAGCTGGGCTGATGGGAGCTGCTTTGCATGGCTTTTGCTGGTGCTTTAAGGCCCTCATTGAGCTTTCTGGTACGCTGGGATGTGCTCGGCTCCTGCTGTTATCTCCACTGCATTCAGTGAGGGCAGGAGCTTGTTCTGCCTGTGCTAGGCAGGCTGCAGCTCTTGCAAGAGCTTTGGGGCAGGTCAGGTTTCACGTTGTCTGATGTGCAATAGGACTGACAGCAATAAACACACAAAGTGTGTTTTCTCCTGTTGTGTCTATCTCTAGCAATGCCACATGAGAAATCCTTTAGCATGAGCTCGCATCTCACTTTGTGTTGCACAAATATCTTTTCTGGGATTCCTCTGCTGCAGATCAGCTGAGTGCTGAAGTAGACAGGCGTGTGCTTTGCTGAACTTCTGCTGCTGAAGCTGAAATCACCTGCTTTGGGGATAGGATAAAAGAAAGGATGGAGGGGGCTGGGTGCTGACCCCTGGTGCTGGTGTTGCTCGTGGTCCAGCCTGGGCCAGAGTGGATGGGGAAAAAACTGGTGAAGAGAAGGGAAGGGGCTCCTTAGTATCTTACTACAGCTTGGCGGCGGATTGGGGAAGCAGAGGCTCTCTGGGAAAGGCTTCAGGGAAGCAAGAAGGACCTCCTGGTTTGCCAGACCAGCTTTTGGGTAGCATTGCTGTTGATTCCCACAGGCAGATTGTGAGGCAAGGAGCTGATTTCCCATTTCTTTCTCATCCTGGTTCTCTGCACCTAGTGCTGGCAGCTGCCTGGACAAATCTTGTCACCCAGGTGGTTTTGGGCACCTCCTCTGGCTCCTGCAGGAAAAGGCAATGTGGGTTTTGGGCGTTTCATCATTTTATATGGCCACTGCATCTGTGTCACTCCTGTCTTGTGTCCCAAATGTGGTGGGAGGCTCTGTCCCGGTGCCATTTGTCTTCAGTACATTCCATTTATCTCCGGCGAGAAGCTTCAGACCCAAACCATCTTAAGTGATCTACAAAAGACAGTGATAAGTACCTTCCCCCGTCATTACAGCTCCATTTTATCATGGTGGTGATAGCAATAATGGCGGTTGTAACCCCCATCAAGTCCACTTAACATGGTTCATTTTCGAAAGTCACTCAATGCCTCCTGACAGTCTGGCCGGGCGGTATGAAAAGATCATTTAACCCTGATGATCTGAGGGAGCGGCGAGTGGGAAAAGAAGCCCAAGCAGCCGGAGAGAAGCCAGCACAGGGTGGGCAGGGGAAGACCATTGATTTTATGACAAGGGGCAAAACCACTGTCAGTGCAGAGCAGCATGGATCGGGGGGACATTTCAATTAGTGCTGGTGGAAGAAATCCCAGGGAAGGCAGAAAAGCCTGGGCTGCCTTGTCTATTATTTTTTAACAGTGAAAAATGAACCCAAAATTAGAATCCCTATTAACAATTAGCGTAATTAAAGGCGACACGTTATAATTTCAGCAGAAAGGCACTTTATGGTGATACGGTGGCCTGAGATAATTACACCCCGTGCTTGGCTGAGGTGAGTGGTAAATGGACGGTGTGGTGGCCCACCTGCTAGTCATGTAGCCCTGCTATTATCCTGCCTGACGCTGCTCTGGTCCTGCCTTGCTGTTAAAAGTAAAGCCATCCTCTCATGACCTCAGAGTCATTTAAAAATTGCTCCTGAAGTGCACTTGGCTTTAAAGGATGGGGAGGGGAGTGAGTGCTGGTTTGCAGCAGAGGTGCAAGGTGCCCCACAGGCAGTTGCTGCTGTTCAGGCTGTGTGGATGGCCAGGTTTGCAGTCATGAGGGGATCTCCTTTATAGCATCTCATCTCATCTGCCTCACCCACTTGTGCCAAACCCATAGCACTGACTTGCCACCAATTCCTCTCACCAACGTTGCATCTCATCACCAGCATCCCTCCCCACACTGGAAGGGCTGAGGCTGGTGGGGCAAGCACTGGGTTATGAGCTGCCCCTTGTTCCTCACCTTCCCTGGGGCTCCCACTACACACACAGGAACAGTTTGGGGACCACAGCCTGGCAGCTGTCACCTGCAATGAGGGAAGAGCCTACCGATGCTTTGAAAGCAAAGTCATTCAAATTTGGCAAACGAGCAGTGCACGCTCTCGCTTTCAGGTTCGCTTATCTGAATAATTACGTGAGCAAAGCTATCCCAGAGTGTCTTGGAATATGCAGAAATATATTCCATCTGTGTACGCCACAGCATCAAAGAGCTCTCTGAAAGGAGGTCGGTCTCACTACATTTGAATTTGGTGTAAGGAGTGGTGGAAAAAACACTAAAAATCAGAATCATACGCTGCCAAAATGACCCGTTTGGGTTTAGGTCCAAAAGTTTTAATTTTGAGAGCTTTTTTTGGATTGAGGTCATTTTGGATTATGCTTTACGTAAGACAATGCGAACCTTGAAAGCATTCAGCTGGAAGCGGAGCTGTCAATTTAGTGGCAAAGAAGTGCTTTGATCACTGGGAGAGGAATTTTTTGGAGTTTTTCCTCCACTGAGGATCTAGAACTTGCCGGGGAGGTTTTCTCTGCATTTGGAGCAGAGTCAGGAGAGTGGCTTTTTTGCAGTCCCTGCCTCTCTGGTTGCCTTCCCTGGTTTGCAGGAGGATAATAAATACAGGAGCTTTTGGACGGTATCACCTGCACTGCTGCTCCATCCTGGGGTGGAGGAGTGGGACCACGCTGGGGCTGGACCCATTTGCTCCTGGTGGAAGGCAGTTACTGGCAATTTACAGTGTGTTTGAGGAAGTCCCTCAGAAGAAGGTTTAAGAGTTGTTGAGTCATCATGAAACGATATATCAGTTAATGAAGTTTAATAGCACTGAATAAGAACTACACTGCAGCTCTGGGATCCTCTTGCAAATACAGTTATGGTCTAAAAACGAGATGCTGGAAAAGCAATCCCTTGCTCCTGTCCATATGTTTTTCCCTCCATGCTTTGCAACTTAGATGCCTTTAATCACAAGCCAGTCCCACAGAGGTGATAACAGGAGCTGGCTGGCATCTCTTCTGCTCTTGCAGCATCAGCAAGAAGATGAGTACTGGGCACTTCAGAAGACTGAGTCAGGCCTTACCCAAATTAGCTCTAAACCCAGCTTCTGAACTGTAAGGCCTAGGGTGGAGCTCTGCTCTCCTGTATTTAATTCCTCTGAAGGGCTTTGAGCTTTGCATTAGAGGAACTTTTCTAGAATCGATGTTTTCCCCCAAACACATGCACTCAGGAATGAAGACCTTGGCGTTCCAGACAGAGATTTGGTGATGGCAATGTCTGTCTTGTGAAAATTTAAAGACATCTGCCAAACTAGGGGGTGAGGGCCTGGGAGTGGGGGTGGAAATGAGAGAGAAGACAAAGAAACTGCAGACATGTTCCCAGGATGGCATATCCTTTTTCCATACCCCATAGCCATGCCCTCAACCATCACACAACTATAATCCCAAAGGAATGGGGTGGGTGGCACTGCAAGGCTGTACAAGAGGGAATGTGTCCATCCCTTCTGCTCCTGCAGCCCATCTGGGGGCCATGGGGCCAGATCCTGCTGTGACAATGGCAAGGCAGTGATGCAGGGATCAGCTTGTGGTCCATGCTGGGGGGTGTACGGAGTTGCTGTCTCATGACAGGCTGTGCCAAGCCCACACTTCTCCCACTTGCACAGCAAAGGGAATGCTCAGGGGAGCTGGGAAGGTGGCAGCTGCCCAAATAGCCCTGCAGCCATGGGACATGAGGTGATTTAGGGGCTGAGTTGGGGCAGTGTGAGAAGCCTTTTTCAGGGACCTATAATTCAGCACATTCAAAGTTGACCTCTAAAGATCTATCTGTGGCTTGTCATGTAAGCACCTCAGCACATGTTTATACCATCATCCTTCTGCCTAGGGTAGTGCACAGTCATGTAGGACTTTGCTGGGTTCCATAATGTGCTTTGGACAGCAAATCCTCCAGCTGATACCTGAATAGTGACTTCCCCTGCTTTTTCAGAGGCGTGTATGTTGATGGAAATTGGTGGATAGGAAGTGGCTCTCCCTGAAGCACCAGCCATCCTTGGTGCACTTCTGATTCTGGGAAAGACAGGAGGATATCACATCCTCTGTCTGCTCCATCATGTCCAGCTGTTCTGATGGCAGAGTCCCACTACCTCCTCTCACCTCCTGCTCTGCTGGGATGCTGCTTGCTGTGACAGAGAGGCAAGCATCAAGCTGCTGTCTTTAGATAATCTTGACCCAGTTTCCTCTGGAGCACTCGGAGGCAATGCATTTAGTGAGTGCTGTGTCCCTGCCAAGGTTTGCCGTGCCGCTCTGCCAGCCTGAGCAGCTGCCTGGCTCAAGAAAATGCTGTAAGAATGTGTCTGTCGTGAGGAGGTCATTGCCTCTCCCAGCGTGGCCTCGGCCCTGGGAGCTGGGGACTGCTCTTGCAAGAAATGCAACCAAAAAAGTACCACCATTGGACAGGTCTTGCTGGGGCAGGGGTGCAGTGGTGGAAAAGCAGTAAGTGTTTTGGGTTGCTCTTGTTTGAAAGCATCTGGGACTCGAGTTCATGCAGGGGCAGAGGGGCTTTTTCCAAAGCCCTTAACTTGTTCCCAGCATCTCTTTTTCCTGCTCAGGCCTCCTGTGAGGAGCATCCTCAAAGGGAAAACTGGGCCTGTTTCATCACATCTCACTGCTGCCATTTGTGTTCCAGGAAGCGTGGCTGTGAGGGTGACAAAGGGAGTCTCTGTGTGCCTTGTCCCTGCTTGGGAAACGCTGACTAAGCAAGCGCTTTCAGGGCAGGGGGGCTCCCAAGGGGGCGACCAGACGCCAGGGGAAGGCAGTAGCGGGGGTCTCCTCCTGCTGCTGCCCTTGGGGCGTGTCTGGGAGCAGCTCCTGCTCCACCTCCCCCCTGTGCCAGGGTCTGCAACATCCCCTCGCCACTCCCCTGTCAGCGGGACGGGAGGCACCTCCAGCCTCAAGCGGCCGCTCCTTCCAGCCCACGCTGTCTTGTGCAATGCCTTCAGCCGCCCCGTGAGCACTGGCAGCGGCTGAAAGGTGCTGCAGAAACTGGGGGCAGAGGCAGTGCCTTGTCCCCCGCCTTGTTTCCCAGCTCAAGGTAGGAGGGAGGCAGTGAGCTCCTTCTTGCGAGCGCCTCAAAGGGCAGTGTCAGCACCTGTAGCGGGTGTCCGTGCCGCAGTCCGGCACGGGTCTGCAGGGGGTGTGTGAAGTCCAGCAGGGCTGAAAACCCCTGGATGTGTTTTGCTGGTGCTTCGCAGGGTGGGAGAGCATGCTGGAGCTGAAGAAGGCCGTGGCACATCCGGTTGCAGACGCTCAAATGTATTGGAAAGGAGATATACCCCTTGGTGCTTTCAAAGTTCTAATATTTAGCACACATGATGCCTGACCCTTTCCCTCTCTCCCTTCCGTTCCCTCTCTTGCCTTCCCCAATGCCAGTTCCCACTAACCCAGGTCCAGTAATTTGGTTGTAATAAAATGTGACTGCTGGGGCTATTTTTACGGAGCTGGCACTCATTTGCATGCCGGCTCTGTGTGGGGCCCCAGGCAATCTTTTTTTCCCTTTCCCTTCCCCCTCCTTTCTCCCTCCCCACTTCCCCCACCCCGCTGGCATCCCTCTGATCAGAAGTGACAACAGAAACGCAGCCGTATTTCCCGGAGATTTACTGAGTTAGACGATGAAAGCTCGGAGGAACAGTAACAATAGGAAGGGGGATAAGAAGGAAAGCGGTGGGGGGAAGTTCCTAAACTGATAGTTTTCAAATGTCAGCTCTGCTCTCGGGGGTTCTGGCTGCTCTGGGAGCAGAGCCTGTGGCTTACAGAAACGCCAGGAGGTATATGAGGTGGAGGTGTGTGAGGGGAAGAGACCAGCTTGGTCCTACGTGTACCCTAGGGCTGAAGAGTCTTTGCTCCTTTTGGGTGGTTCCATGGGGTTTTGTCCTTAACCCAGTGCTGGTGCTGCCAACTTGAGGGGCTGCTGGATGTCTCCGGGCGTGCTGCCACTCTTCCTTCAAGTGGTACCTCCCTCTGTATCTTTTGAGCAGTCCAGGAGCAGCTCCTTGCTTGGGAGCTCTGGCCTCCCTCACCCTTCTTGGCCTCTGGGGTGCCCTGTCGGCAGTGGAAGGAGGAGGATGGTGGGGACTGGGTTGAGGCATGGCAGGAGCAGAGGCTACAGGAGTGACAGTTTGGTTGAATTTTTTGAGAAAGGCTTTCTGCTGTGATTGCTCCCCTCTCAGCCTCAACAACTCCCTCCCTGCCAAAAGCAGGCTTGGGAAAAAGTGCTGCTCTCCTGACGACAAAGGCATCTCAGGCACCACATTTAAAGATGCCAAGAGGCTTCTTTGAGCTGCCATTGCCACCAGGCTGCAGCAGATCTGGTGGGGGATATAATATAGGGGGGATCTCTGGTGGGGATTTTGGCTGGGAGACAGCCAGGCACTACACCAGGCCGCATTGGTGCGTGGGATGCTGGGCAGCCAGTGCTGGGGAGCACAGAGGAGTGGGAGCAAGGTGTGATTGCAGTGCCTTCTTCTTCCATCCCACCAGCTGCATATGGGCACCAACACCCTCATGCCAGCTACCTTATCAAGCAACTCCAGTGGTGATGGGGACAAGTGCAGCCCTCCCACTTGGGGTCTCTAATACAGAGTGCTTGGTGCCCCATCCTTCTGCCTGTCCTTGCCCCGCCTCTGCTCCCTCTCTTTCTTTCTCTGTTTCTCTCCTCAGCGCCACTGTCAAGCAACTTGATCACCTGCCAGCCTGTATTGATTTTTGCTTCCCAATCTCCAAGCTGGATGGAAGGAAAAGATTAAAAACAGTTTGTCAGTTTGAAGTTGAATAAGAATTCAGCACAAGGGATATTGCAACTGCTTGGAGGGCATAGAAGGGGTCAAGGATAAAGATGGTGTTGGGGAGACCACAGCCCTTTTGCACCCTCTGCACCAGTGATGCCCTCATGTTGGCCGTATCCTGCACACCTAATGCATCATAATGACCTCCTGGCTGCTGCTGGAGGTCTGCTTTCATTCCTTGCCCTCTGGGTCTAGCCATCCTATGTGTGTTGCACTAGGGGTCTTGGTATCCCAGCATCCCTCACTGTGGCACCTCAGATACCCCTCGCTCCTTGTCTCCTTGCCACTCCGCCAGCGGTGCCCAGCCCGGGCGCTCCTGTCCCCACGTGTCCCTGCTGCCACTGCTATTAGTATTCATGTGGTGGGTCTCCTGCTGTCCTTGTCAAGACTGAGTGGGCAGACTAAGGAAATTTGCCCTTCAAAAAATGAGAATCATTTGAGTCAGGGAAGCTCTTTTCTTGTGCGTGTGGTTTCCTTGCCAGCCTGGGGATGACAAATGCTTCACAGCCATCCCTGTGCAGTGAAAAGGGCTGTTTGGTTGAGACTTGGCAGGTTATGCCAGGTACAAGCAAGGGTTGTGTGTGGGCTGTGAGCCGAGCTGCATGCTGTTGGGCTGTGTTGAGTTTGGGCCGTGTGAAGGGGGCCATGCATGCTTTCTGGGGTGTGATACTCCGCTGGGTGATGGAGGGTGCTCAGAGGCAAGAGAGAGCCTTGAAGGTTGGTTCTCACAGCTGTGAGGCTGGAGGCTCAGTCCTTGGCTAATGTCCGTGCAATCATGAGCCTAAGCTGCTGCAGTGGATGAGTTTCTTGTCCTGCCATTGCTTTTCCTCCCTTTGCCTCCCTGTTTCTGTAAGGGAGGATGAGAGAGAGCTGCAGGCTTCCTCTGTTGCTGCTACAATCTCCGGCCAGTATCCGGTAATGATCTGCTCAGATATATTTGCCTACATGAAAAAAGTAGGATTTACTTCCATTTATACCTGCAGGTGTATTTCCTTATCTAAATAATAGATGGTATGTCCTCAGCCAGGGTAAGCTGGCAGAGTTCCTCCAAGGTCAGCAGAGCTGTGCTGGCTGATATCCTGGGGAAAGAACCTGGTCCTTCCAAGAAGGAAGTGTAGTAGCTGCATAGGGTGAGGATGGAAAGGAAGGTGGTCCTGTTCATGGAGGGTTTTGGATGTCTGGATTGCAGCTCCTGTGTCTGTCCTAGGAGAGGTGGGACAAGTTATCTCAGCTACAGGTGGGGTCTGCGCCTGCTGATGGATGACCACCACTTCTCACTCAATGGGGAGAGACTGGCACCTCCCGAGGGCTCCTCTGCCTGTCCCGGGTGGTGTGGGAGGTGGGTCAGTTGCTGCAGCACCACTTGGTCTTTTGGTACTCTGGTTTGCTCCCTGGCTAAATCAAGGTGCTCTTTGGGGAGCATGGGACTCTTGTGCTGAGGACAAGCTCGGTTCCCATCTCTTATCTTCAAACCCTGGATCCAGCACCCACCTCCTCCCTGAGGCAGTAGGTACCTGAAGATCTTTCTTCCTCCCATACTTCCACTAAATTGACACCTCCATTGAGGGTGATGCCCAGTAGAGGACCAGGATTGAGCATAGCCACAGGAGTGCTCCTTGGTCTGTGGGATGTGGTGTTTTCTGTTACCATTTTAATGCTTTTGGAGGGAAGTGATTATTCTCATTCCTTGCTGAATGAACAAAGTGGGAGGTGCCAGCTGAGCCTGGTAGATGGGCAGACCTGGCTGCAGACTCCCAGGGCACAACGGCTCCAAAGCTCTTGTTTTTTCTCTGCACACTAATACCCAGCCGTGGCACAGGACAGCTGCCCCAGCTGCTGTGCTGTCCCTGCCATGTGGCTCTGAGCTGATCCAGCAACATGCAGAGCTCGAGGAAACCTGCGCTGTCTCTGCAGCTGCTGCAATGGCTGCAGAGCTGATTTACCTTCTGAGACCCAAATCTCTGCCTTGCCTGGCCCCACATTTCCCAGTAAGTGGGCTAGTGTGCAGAGCTGTTGCAGGTGTGCTCTGTTGGGGTGCCCACTGAAGCTGTGTGTGTGGCTGTCAGGTGAGCACATCCACTAATGTGCACTGACAAGTGTAGGGTCCCCTTAGCTGGGGGAGCTGCAGGACATGGTTAGATAGTTAATGGTGCTGGTGCCTGGGAAGAGGCAGGGGGACTTGCCACTCATTGCCCCTCTGTGCAAACCAGGGTCTTGGGGTGGGCTGGCTGCTGGCCAGGATGAGCTGAGCCTCATGCTGCTGGTAACTGACAGGTAAAGGTGAACACCAAAAACCCAGAACTAGCCTTGGTCCTGGCCATGGCCAGGATGGAGCCCATGCCTCTCCTTCTCCCTACAGTGACAGCAAGGTTCTCCCGGGGGGCAGCAGGCAGGAGACGCCAGAACAAGTGAAACTCAAGAGGCTGAAAGGGAAAGGTCATGGAGAGTTTTAAGTAGAAATGTCACTGTTGTTCTGTCAAAAGGATAACAGAGCCAAAGCACATGCAGTGAAGTGGCTGCTGCTGTGGCAGAGAGGGCAGGCCCACTGAGCTGCAGCTCATTGGCCCCCCTTTGCCTGGTTCTGGGTAAGGGGCTTGGTTGGAGTTGATCCCCTCCAGCTGTCACCTGCCCAGCCTTGCGCTTCCTTTTCCTCCCTCTCCTTCCCTTTCCTCCCTCTCCTTCCCTTTTTTGCCAAGGCTCCTCTGCTCTCTTCCCAGCACAGTCCATGCTGGTACCACTAGATCTGAGTCCCAAGGAGATTGTGGCATCTCTTGAGGAAGTTGGAAAGCAAAGGGGAAATCCCCCATTTGCCAAAATAAGTCAGGCCATGCCTAGCTAGGAAAGACCAGCTTTTACCCCATAAAAGCATTGCCAAGTGAGCCATCACCCCTTGCTGCCATGCTGTGACTGTGCTGGGTGTTGCTCACCAGCTCACTGCTGAGCCTGCCACATCCTCTGGCTGCAAATGCTCCTTTCTAGCCCTGGAGCTCTGCTTTTGTGAGCTGAGAGGGAAAGTAGAACTGCAGGCTCCTGCATGAATACCTGGTAGAGCAGGAGGAGGGGGCTGCGGAAGCTTATGCATCCCTTCACCTCTGGAAAGCCCTGAGTTGCAGGAATGGGTGGCACAGGTGCTGAAGACCAAGTGCTGCCTGCCTCTTTGCTTTACACACTGCGGTCCTCTGTGTGAGGAGGAGATGCCATCATCCCACTGCCCGACAGAAAGGAGAGGATGGGGCAATGGAGCTGCTGCATGGCCAGCACCAGCACTGGAGTCTGCCTCTGATTTTTTTCTTCAGCCTTAATTACTGAATTTCCATATCATCAATTCCCTGCGAGTCAGCAGCTGACAGGGAAGGCTGTGGCTACTGTCCTTGCTGCTGCCATCAGAGAGCACCCGCTGCATCCGGGGGACAGCTCTCAAAACGTTATTTTTATCTCTGTCTCATAAAGCCTGTTCTGTATAAATATATTTTAATTAATTAATAAACGGGACGTAATGAATTCTGGCAGGGTGACATTTGAGCATAAAGCGAGGCTTAGACAGATCCTGACATGTGTTAGCTGGGAAAACACAACACACCCGTGTGTGCACCAGACACACACACACACACACACGCACACACGTGTTTCTTTACTTGGTGGGACTGTTTGCAATGTAGAGAGAGATGGGTTGTGATGATTGCTTTTAGGAAGCAGAGGTGAGAACTGCAAGTGGTGGCTTTGCTGAAGATCCACGTAGGCAGTCCCCTAGGTTGCCTCTGTCTTGAGATGGAGAGGAGGAGGGAATAGATTGCTTCCTTTCCCGGAGACTGATGAGATGTCTCCAAAGAACGGGGCTTGCTGGAAATGCCTTGTCTCATCCAGCCTGAGCCATTGGTTTTGGAGGCCCTGAAGCTCTGCCACAGGTTGGAGCAGGGCAGACTTGAATTTCTGGCAATCTCTGGAATTTGGATCTAAGGCTTCTGCTGGCATGTGGTCAGTCTCTAACCCAAGCCAGAAATACAGGCTTTTTTTACCTGGGTAAGTGATGTAGCTGTGTTGCGCTGTGTGGTTTTTGTTAGTTTGTTGTTGGTTTTTTTTTTTTTGTTACTAAAATAATGTTTTTCAAAAGAATGCAAGTAAAAAAGGCAGGGCTGTGCTGGGGCTCCCTGCCAGCCCTGGCACTTAGGAGACTTTCCTAAGGGTCTGAGGGGTGGAGGGACGCCCTGACCCTGTTATGGACCAGGGATTGGAGGCTTGAAGGAGCAAGGATGATGCTGTGACTGGTCAGGGTGGTGTTTCTGACCTGACTTGGTTCTGGTGGTACCTGATGGGGAGAACATCGCAGGAGGTCCTGTGCTCACACGAAGGGGTGCAAGAGCTGGTACCCATTGGTTCATACTGGAATAGTAATACTGGGATAGTAAAAAGTTCACTCACTTCCTTCTAGTACTGCTGAACACCTGAAGATAGCCTTTCCTGCACAAAGCCAGTAGCAGATCTGCTCTTATGTAGCTGGAATACAGTTTTTGATCCACAAGCGGACTCTGTTTTTCAAAGCTCATCGTAACTTATGTGTCAGGGTCTCACTACAACCCACTAGAGGAAAAGCGGATCTAATGGTGAACATTGTCTAGTCTCAGGTCTTAAAGATAAAAATCTTCTCCCTTCCTAAGTTTGGAAATGTGAATTTATGGCTCTGCTGTGCTGCAGGTCAGGGAACAACTAGTGAGAAAATTATGTTTGTACCAGTCACGTGCGCTCTAGACCAAAAGGTTGCACCTACAAATGTTACAGATTGTGTGTGTGTGTGAAGGTAAATGGAGTACAGAGGACCTCTTCAGCAGCACAGAAGTTTTGCCCAAAGACCCATAAGCCTGATAAAGCATTCCTCTGCTCTACTACTGGCTGCTTCTGTGAGCCCTTGGCAGACCTCCTTCTTTGTGCAGCTGCCCTTGGTTATTGCCTGCGACAGTGCCCACTGGCTTTTCCTTCCTCTGCCTAAGCCACTGGCTGTCGAGGGACCCAGTGGGCTTTGCTCAACTATCTGCCTTAGGCTTTTCAGCGACAGCGCAACTTTCTCCATCATGTGTTATGCCAGCATCGTGCCTGCTTCCTGATCTGCCTTTGGGGAATTCTGGGAGATGAAAGGGCATGGCCAGGAAGCTTTGACCTATTATAGTTGTGTATGTACATGTATTTGATCAAATAGGAAGGGTATACTGCTTGTTGTTCAGCTTTAGTTATGAGCTTTGGCTGCTGGAAAGATCATGTGGAAGCAGACTGAGGTTGGTCTCTATGTGGGAGGGGCTGGGTGGGTAGGCTGAGGGATTTTAGTGTGGATTTAATGGGTCAATATTCCTCCCCTCTCCTTTGAGTAGCTAATAATATAGTGGTTGGCTCTTCTTCGCCCAGCAGCGTTATTGTCATCCTTGCTAAAGTTTGACATTTTACACTTTAACTAAGCACAGCCTTAGGCAAGAAGCTGCTAAGAGACAGATTTCCTTATTAAAAGAAGATGTCACCAAAAGAGCAAGTCAACAAATATGCCACTGCCCAGAAACAGCCATGTGTCTGGAAGAGCTGAGGAGGGCTGCGAGCGTAGCTGGTGTGGGTGACGGGCTTTGGAGAAGACAGCCAGAGGCATCCGGGGACACAGGGTACCTTCACCCACCGCTCCCAGGCACTGTTTCCTATGCTGCATGCATATAGCACCTACTGTGATGAGGCTCTGGAGACCTCGTGCAATGTGTACCATAGCCACCATTGTCTGTTAGCTACAGGGCATTCATCTGCGTGACTGTATGCAGAGGGCTTCCGAGTCTGAAAACATTTTCAAGGATTTTTCTCAATATTGCGATCGCTAAATGCCAGACGCACACAGAAAGCTGCAGGCAACTGCTCTTTTGGTTCTTGTATTTAATCTGAGTGCGTCTTGTAATGTGCCTTTTCCATATGCTGCTGACAGTGGGTTTTTTGCTCCCCTTTATGGAGTTTAAGTATAATACACTTAATAGCAGTTTGTGATGTCAGTGCTCTTTGGTATAGCAAATCTCTGGTGTGAGATAATCTTAGTTAATGATCAGCATAAAACAGATAGAGGTCAGTATTTTAGCGTTGCTATAAATCCCACATTTACTGTGATAGAGGTTGAAGGAGATGATCCCATTAACCTTTTTATTGTATTGGTAGGGTGTGCATCCTGCCATGGTCAGTTGGGGTGGAGGAACAGTGTGGTTCAGCCCTGTGGACCTCCTGCCATCCTCCCCCTCCTTGGGCTTGTGGTCACCTGCCATGCTCAACTGGGTTCAGGTCTATGTCCATGAGGTGGCTGCCCCGTCTTCTGCTGCAAGCTGGCTTAGGGGGACACCTGCCACACCAGGAGGGGATGGGAAGATGCTGCCAGCTTTCACCCCCTGTAGGTCCCTTGTTGGAAAGAGCAGTGCAATATGCATGCAAGCCAGGACACAGGTGGGGCAGGGGGGCCCTGCAGTGCCAGCACCTCTGGGATAGCACTCCCAGGTGTCAAAACCTCTGGAAACCACTATCCAGGTCAGCACCTCCTGTGGGTTTTGGTGAGGTGGTGCTGATCTCACTAGCTGTGAATCCACCCTCATGCACTGCTCTTATAACTTGCACAGATAGGCATGGTGGAGGGGGAAATATAAAAATAATTTAAAAAAAAGAGTTAATGAATCATTATGGCTAAGAATCAAATTGCATAAAAGTCAGGAAATAAAGTATTTAAAGCTCCTACAGGAACATTGAATTGTTGAGAACTGTATTTATGTAGCATCGGCCTTGTTTTCCCTGGATGTTGGAGCTGTTCCTTTCATTTGCGTGATGAGCAATGCCTGGGGTAAACTTCACTGTTTCTCACAGTGGCATAAGGCTGGAGTAGCTCTGGATTTTCTCCACAGGGCTGGCTAGGTGGTACTGCCCTTCAGCCTTGCTACGGAGACACTGGCGTTTGGGTTACTTGCTGAACCTCAGACGGTATGTTTCCCCTGCGTTTCAGGGAGATCCTGGCCTCAGGGAAGGGTCTTTTCCTGCAAATCCTCCAAGGTTTGGCCTGAAAGGGTGTACCTGTGCCTCCTTGGAAATATTTGGCAGCTGCCATTAAAAGAAAAACATTTTGGTGTGGTCAGCGTACCTTCAATGCTCTCAACTTGTGCAGCCAAAGGCAGGCAGTGGGTATTAGTTTTCCTGTTGTTAGGATAGTTTTCAGTTCTCATTCTCAGTTTTTAGAATAAAGCAGCAGGGTGGTGGTATGTGGTGTGGGTGGGTGATGTGCCTCCAGAGGGACTGTGTGTCTCTGAAAAAGCATCTGTGCTCCCAATTCCCAAGGACCGCTGGCAGCCTCAGGGTCTGTGGGAAGGGTTTTGGGGGAGGATGGAAGAGACTTGCACCCTGTAACCATAGCCGTAAGAGTTCACAACAGGTTCCCTGCAGCACTGTATTCTTGTAAAGCCTCCGTCCCTGCCTCTTCAGTCCTCTTTCCTCTTAGTCGCTATTAGCAGTGAAGATTTGTCTTGCAACATTACTCAGAGACCCAGGGTTTTTCTGCACTTCAAACCACACCTTCTCCCTGATGTTCTTGATTAGTTGCCTTGGTTGTAGGTAGGGTAGTGCTAATTTGATCAGTGTTAGAAATCAGTGCAGTGCTGGAACCTTTTTCCCTGTCTTTCAACTGAATGGATAGAGAGGGCAGAAATAAAGGCTCCCTCGGGTTCTGGTTCATATGTCACCATGAACTGCATTAATGAATCACTGGTCCCAGAGCACATTTGCGGCTTGTTACTAGCAGATAATCCTGCACTGTGACCCAATTGCTACTTGGCTGCCCAAGAGGAGATCTTTCTCCAAGGCCCTGAGGAACAAAGATGGGCTGGGCTGGAAGTCGCCTTCAGCTTTGGAGCTGAAGCTGATGCATTCATTAGGGAGGCTTTTCCTGGCTGGTGCTTGGGTCTCTTTTATTTATTTATTTATTTATTTATTTTTAAAATGCAGAAAGCTTGTGAAAATAGCCCCTGAAAACTTGCTGAGCTTGCTACCATATCATCCTGCCACCAGCGGACATCCCCTGCATTATTGTGTAGCTTTGCTGAATGTCTCATGCCTTTGATCAGCTACAGAAAGGCTCCTCAATGTTCCCACTCATTTCAGGTCTCTGTGACATGGCGAGGGGGGGGTTGATGCAGTGAGGAGGACCTCAGGCATGGGAGGGAGGTAAGGGCTCCTGTAGCAGGGGGGAGGTGGTGATGGTGCTAAGACAAGGAGATCACCGGATATGTGAACTCCAGAGGTGCTGAGGGGCCATTGGCAGCTGTAGCACAGCCATACGTGCCTCATTTGAGCTGTCACCAGGCTATTTTGCTTGGGGGCAAGTTGCTATGCACCATAGAATCATAGAATAGTTAGGGTTGGAAAGGACCTTAAGATCATCTAGTTCCAACCCCCCATGCCATGAGGCTGGCAGCATGTGCCCCAACAACTATGCTCTGGTCCCAGTGAGCTGGCAGATAATTCAAGGCAAGTCTGAATGATGCTCTTCTCCCTGCCCTCAAAAACAGCCATGCACATTTTCTAGAAAAAAGAGACAGTGTTTTCAGCTAAGGCATTTCTAATCCTGTAATTAGATGGCTCCTTATTTTGCTTGGAAGGATGATGTTATCTTTGGCCCTTGCAGGGATATCTGGGTGCATTTTCCCGATCTCAGGAGGCTTCTCTGACCTTGAGCAAAGTCTCTTCAGCTCCTCTTGAGCCCTAAGAAAAGGGGACATGGATGCTTTATTTCACCCACTCCTTGCCCCATCTGGCAAAGGCGGCTAGGCATAAACTGTCCAATGCACCCGAACTCTGGTGGCCATGGCTCAGAGCAAGCTCCTCCAGCCCTGTGACCTTCCTCCAGCTGCACTCAGCAGCAGGAGCAGGGCAAGCAATTCCTTTCCAGCCTCCAGGGAGGTGACTTGTTGAAGGAGACTTACTCCACTAAACCCAAGGAGATAAAGGTCTGCAAGTCAAGATTCGCTAGCTGGCACGTAAGTTAATATTTTCTTTTATAAGAAGCATCTTTATGAGTGTTTCCTGCATGCACAGCAGCTCAGTGGAAGTGGCTGTGCAGGTCAGAAAAGTCATCAGGAGACAGCAAATACAAGCGTTCCTTATTTATTGGAAAGTTTATCTCTGCATTAAATTTTTGCTGAAGAGGGTGTCATTAGGCCCACAAGAGTGGTATAAATGGGGAGCTGGAACAATGTTTTTCACAACCCCAGAGCTAATTTCTTGCTCTGTTTTTGTTCCCGTTGTTTGCACGCTGGGGCTGCCAAGTGCAGTGAGAGAGAAGCCTGTATTCAAGTCAGATTTTTTTTTATTTCCTGCATTTGAGCAGGCCAGAATTTATATTGCTCAGGTCTCCTTAAATTAGTCCGAGAGGATTTCATTTTACAGGCCTGCTTGACTGGGATCCTTTTGGCACGATGGGCTCAGCTTTGTATACAACTGAGATTCATATTTTATGTGTGCGTAAAAATCCCAGCCATGAATCTAGTGGCTTAAAACTTCACCTTCATTCTTTACAGCTCAATTCAGAGCACTTTGCACATTTCCAGCCACTTGGTCTTGCAGGCAGCTGAGCAACAGGAAAGCGGCAGGGGATGGGGGAGATGATTCCAAAGGTCTGCTTTGCTCTCATGGTTCACCAAAGGTTGCTTGAGAGAGCCCTGATAGCCTGCAGCTGAAGTTCATGATGATGCCTTTCCCCCATTGGGTCTCCAATGGATCCAGTGGACCAAGAATGGGAGATATTCTTGGGAATTAGGGTAATGGAAGCAAACTAAGACTCTAGGGAGCTGGGCTCCATCTGTATTTTTGCCCATTAAGGAATGCATGGAGAACATCTGGAGCTATTGTTCTGCATTGTTGTGTGTAGAAAATATTTTCTGATTGCCCATGACCCACCAAAGTTGGATGTAGGTGGTATAGCAATGTAGATATTGGTCTGTATTATCTAAGCCATGGTCCACTGTCAAAGTCCAAGTACCAAATTCAGATCTAGGTCAACAGGCCAGCTTGAATGTCCTGGTTGGGAACAGAGGTCCTTTGCTGCCCGGAGGCACAGAAGCCTGGAAAAATGAAGGTGCCAAAGGATATGGATGGTGAGAAATGCCAGGCCAAGATACTTAGATGGTCCTGCATCCAATTCACTAAATGCTGCCAGGCTGGTCTGAGGAGGGCTGGTTGTTTAGGATTTAAGGCCAGCTCTGTGCAGTCAGACTGTGCCCAGCTAACAGCTTCCACAATGCAGACGCCTGGGGAAGCTGTGCCAGAGCTAACACAGCTGCTGGACTGTTGCCAGCTGCAGCTGGTACTGCATGGGTGGCCCTGGTCCCTGTTTCCCTGCACTCCTGATTCTTGGATCCACATGGAGAGTGTCTCTGCCTTCCCCCTGCATGAGTACATGTGGCTGGACTAGATTGGCACCTCTGGAATTATGTGGCACAGTCAACTGGATGGGGAACACCAATGAGCTTGGTGTGAGGATGCCAAAATTAGAAAGTTTGTACAGACAGCAAGGATCCTGCAGAGTCATCTGTGTTACAGTGGTGCTCGAAGTATGCCTTGAATAATAAGGTGCTATGATACGCTGATCCGTAACTCTTGCTACTGGGATAAGCAGAGATGCGTCCTCATCAGTCATTTTCTTCGAGGTTTCCTCTTGGCTGTGACTTCCAGCAGGGTTCAGCAGAATTAAATTTTAAAGAAGGTAGAATTTAAGAATATGGATGTCCAAATGTTGGGTTTTACTTCAGGCTTTTTTGGCAATACCTGGTCTGCATTTCACTGACAAGTGTGTCTATGATACTGTGCTGCCTTCCAGAGTAAGTGTGCTTTGGCTTAGTAGGTGTGAATCCCCCCAGGCTCTCATCAGTCTCAGCAGATTCATCTGGGTCCTGAGAGAACTGAAGAGGAAACTGGAACAAGAGTGGAAAAGGGGTTGGGAGTGAGCCTGGGCAGCAGGTCCCTGGCTTTGCCTTGTCTGCCAGGAGCACCACTGCCCTGTGCTCCAGGAGCAAGCAGTTGAGGAGGGCTGCAGCCTCCTCATTCCCAGCAGCCCAGCCAGTGACCTGGGAGCATTTTCCCACTGTGAGTGAATCACGCTCCTGCTTCAGTTGTGAATCCGAAGCACATCTACATCCACTCCCTCCCCAGCCCATGTTTGGCTTTCCAGTGGTTGGGTTTTATCGAGCAGTTCTTTATTGGATTTATCATGCCAGTTGTTAAAGCTTCCAGCTGCTTAAATTTACTTTCTTGTTTTCTCATTTTCTCATCTGTCTTTTCTGTGTTCTTTACAACAAAATCCACACGGCCCTCTATATCATTAACTCCACGGGCAAGTTAATCAAATTTACTGTCAGGAACAGCCATAGCTGTTGGAATGTTTCTAATTTCTGTGGAGGGGGTTATTGGGCTTGCAAAGAATCAGCCGGTGACTCCATTTCTGCCAGCTTTCTCCATAACATGCCCTGGAGTCACTGCAATTCCCAAGCCAGCTCAAATACTCCATTTCCCCTACTGTGGTCTCTCCTATTTCTGCTCTCTCCATGCCACTGCCAGCTCAGTCCAAATTTTGGGCTGGGTTTGTGTGATCTTCCATGGGTGCCACTCCTCAGTTGGGGTGATCCAGAGGACTGTTCAAACTGAAGATGAGCACTTGTGCAGGAGGGTTGGGAGGTTTACCTAAACCAGGACATCCTTCATATCCTGGGCTCTCCAGCCCTCACCTTCAGCTGGCACTTGGTATGCTGAGGTTGCATGGGGAGCATCATTGAATAATCTCTGCATCCTAGGGAAGTGGGCCACATCACTGCCTGGAGGTTACATGGCAGTAAAAAAGTTTATGGGCTCTCCAGCCGTATTTGAGGGTCACAGTGGGATCCAGAGGCAGATCAGAAACTTGAGTGTCATGTGCGCTCAGCAGTGGCCTAACTATTTGCCTGCCCTCATCATCCAAAGGCATATTCTGGAGCAAGGAGTAGTTTGGGTATTGTAGTAGTCATAGAAAAAGGGGGGGTCTGCTGTGGAGGGGCAGATCAAAGGGGCATTGCAGTGCTGCTGCAGACTTCATGTCCCTGGGAATGGCTGCTGGTGTCTGAGGGGAAACATGCTCCTGGGCTGAGGCAAAGCCCGATACCGACTTGGGTCGTACTGTTGTGCAGAACACAGTGTGCAACTGTGGTTGGCATGCTGCTGTCTCAAAGAAAGGTGCTTGGGAGACTTACAAATGTACCTGAGGCAGCAAGCCAGGAAAAGGTTATTATTAACCTGTCTGTAAATACTTTCCACCTTCTGAGCAGTGTGGTGGTACTGTGAGTGCAATAGAGCAGGAGCTGTATGTTTTAACTGGGGCTCACCATGCTGCCAGATGTGCACAGCCCTTGTTGACCCAGCTGCCTGTGCCCTGGGACTGGGCTGTGATGTGACTCTGCCTTCAGCCCCCTTGGGAGCAGCCGCTGCTGGCCAATCCCCAAACCAAGTTCGACCTCTGTGTAAAAAGGATGGAAACCCGGTGTGTGGGTGTGTGGGCTGTGTGTTTTCAGTGAGGCCGAGGCACCTATGCACGTAGGTGCATAATAAAACAGTGTGAACACAGCAAGAACATGAAACCTTGGTGCATCTCATACATGTATGCATTCGAGGTGTGAGACAGCTGGTGTGTGTGTTGCAGGAGTGACATCCAGGGCTTGCCTTCCAAATCACCGGGGGATGGTGGGGAAGGGAGGAGTGGAAGAGGAATGAGAGAGGGGTTGAGAGCAGGCGAAGGAAGAGGAGGGTGGGAGGGGGAAGCATGAGTGAGAGGGCAAGGGGAGGAGGGAAGGGAAGAGAAGTAAACAGAGATGAAATTGCAGGTAAAAATAAAGCTGAAGAAGCCCAGGTGGAATTCATGCAAAGTCTCCTCATCAACACTGCGACTCCCTCCTGTCACGGGAACTGTCATCCGGGCTCGGCTCGTAATGAAAGGGAAAATATTTTATTCAGATTTATTAATTTGAAAATGAAGCCCGCCTGTCGAGAGGGGGACAGTTCTTCTCAATCTGTCATCGTTGAACCACACGCTCCTGACACCGGGATTCATTTGTCTTGTCGGCTCTGACAGTCGGATTCTCCCAGAGCTGTTCCTAGTGGATCGCCCTGGGATTTTAAACCGGATGAAACACATTCCGACAAGGAACAGCCTCTTTATTAATGCAAATTACACGAGGAGGAAAGAGCGTGAGGGAGGGAGAGAGGGAGGGAGGGTGACGCCAGCAGACGCTCTGGTTCCTCTCCCTGTATCAGTCATTTGTTATTTACATTTATACACATTTTTCAGGTTTAATAAAAGGAGACCGGGATTTTTGGTGACATTTATGGACGGATTGTTTTAAGGAAAAATGGTACCTTCACCACAAATGTATGCAAAAATACATACATAACATACATACATACATATATTTATACGCACATATATACATACGCGTGTGCAAGCCTGTCTCCTGTGGGCAGAAACACCTTTGGCCGAGGTGAGCGTATGTGTTTTCCCTTGGTGTGGGAGAGGCAGCTATGAGCTGGGAAGGGGACATGTGGCTGGTAGCGTCGGTCTGGTGAGGCTGCTGACGTGGCTGATGGCAGGGCTGTGGCATCTGCCAGGGTACCCATATGACCTCTCCTTGATCCCTGGTGGGGGTAACCAGCTGGAGAAGGCTCATTTAGGGTTTGCGGGATAGGGAGTGCTGCCTGCCTTGGGATGTGCGTATGGGGCAGGGTATGAAGACAAGGCAGACCTCCTTCCTGCACCTTCACATCCACGTGGGATGTCCGGGAGGATGTCGGTGGTAAGACTGTGGCTCCTTGGGGTCAGTGTGACTCCATAGGCACGGCTATCTCTGCAACCTCTGCTGCTGCTCTTCCTTGGGGAAGATAATGTGCCTTAAACATCATAATCTCACAAATCCACTTACTCCTGCCTCTCTCATGCGGGTGTCATTGGAGCTTCCAGAATGGGATTTTCCTTGCAAGCCATACTTTCCCCTATGGAGCCAGGCTTTACTAATGGAGGCTGGCACCACCCCACCTGAGGTCCCCTCAGCTCATCAGTGCAGCATAAAACAAATGCCAGAGCCGGGAGTATGGAGAGCCTGAATGTATGTGTCTAATGATGTCTCTGCAGTCTATAGAATGAATATTTAATAGCTCTTGTCAGCAAGATCTTATAGAGGGATTTCTTTCCCAAAACACTTGTTAACTCTTGTGATTTCCATTGGTGTTGGTGTTTCTGGTGGCCTCTTGCTGGTTTGTCACCATCCCCAAGAGTTCACCACTTCAGGGTCCATTCCACCATCCCTCCTCAGCCATGGCTTGGCAAAGATCACTGTCACCACCCTCAGCAGCCCCATCCCTATCAAGGACAGAAGTGTGACACTGCAGATGAGCAAGCTGGAGCTGATGGATGCCCTCCTCCCCAGATGCAGCTGGAACCCCTTATTTTAGGGTCCCAAAGTCTTTAAGGTGACCTCAAATGTCCTGCAGCCCCATGTGGATCAGAGACCCTCACGCCTAAAATTTCCCCACCCTGCTAAAGCTCTGAGAGACTTTCAGGCTTGACTTGAAGGCTGCAAGTGATGGAGAATCTACCACATCGTTAGGCAAATTGTTCTGCTGGTTAATTAGCTTCACTTTTAATGTGCTTGGAGCAATGAGAACAGTAATTCACGGTAGGAATAGGGACGTGCAGCGAGGGCCTGAAGAGGTGTGGGAGGGAGGGTGGAAAGCCACAGAAAAAGGACTCAAAATTAGGGCAGAGACATTTTTCAGTGAATCTTCATTCTGTAAGAGGAACAATGAGAAAAGAGAGGAGGAAAAAGAAGAGAAAAGGGGAGAGAGGAGAAGGAAACATTTCAGAGGGACCAATGTTATTTTTGAATTTGGGTTGAGATTTGTGAATGCTATTTTCATGACAGAAAACTAAAGAGTAGAAATGACAAAATGCCATTTGGTAACATCCTTGAAATGCACTCTTCCACTTTTCATTCTGAAATGGCAAGTTTTAAAATTTAAATCTTGGTCTAAAAACTCCCCCCAAAAAAAGGTGGGGGGGAGGGAAGGGAAGGGAGGGTAGATGCTTAACACTTGAACCTGCTGCTTGAAACCCTGCTTGAAACCTTCTCCAAAGGTTTTCCCAGAGTCAGTTGGATCTTTTTGACTTGGCTACCCCTAGTTTGAATTCGGGCAGGTGCCCACCCAGAGTAGCCCACAGCAAAAACTTTTAGTTTCTGCAAGCTTCCTTCTCCAGATGGACCCACAGGTTGCTCTGAGAGCAAACTCAGTGTTAATCCTCATTATGCATTAACCCAGCATGGGTGGCTGTAGAGACCACTGTCTAGGGAGCACAGGGGTTTGTTGGAGCTGTGCCTCATCCAGGCTTCCTGAGATCAAGGTCAGAAACCGAGGGGGGATGCATTTGGTGAGGTGTCCCCAGAGCTGCTTGCTTGCAGGGGCAAGGAACTCTGTGGCTGCAGAGATGTTTCTGCACTTTGGTGAGTGCAGCTGCCGCAAGCCCTGGGCACATCTGCACCCA
Source organism: Psittacus erithacus (assembly GCA_009867235.2). Classification (NCBI taxonomy): domain Eukaryota; kingdom Metazoa; phylum Chordata; class Aves; order Psittaciformes; family Psittacidae; genus Psittacus; species Psittacus erithacus. The sequence continues at coordinate 15,442 of WYDI02025098.1, read as the reverse complement.
GCTGGCAGAGGTCATAGGGACATGGCCCTGAGGACAAACCTGGGAGCACCTTGAGGAGCCACCTGGGGCCCTGGCCCAAACCCCAGCCTGCTCAGAGCACCTCTAGATACTGCTTTCAAGGACCTTCCCACCTGGTCTATGGGGACTGTATGAAAAATCACTTCTGCCCTTGAATTCCTATTTCCTTGCAAACCCTGTGGCTAGGGCTCAGCCCTGGTGTAATAGGCATCTCTTGTAGTAATCTCCACACCCCTCCCCAAACCTACTTATAAAATACTGTACCTTGCACCAATTTTATCTGTGACATTGCATAAAAAAAAAAAAAAATCCATTAGAAGAAATAAAAGCAGGTGCAGGCTGGTGCTGCAAACACTCCTTCACTCTCATTCTCTCCCCTTCGTTCTCCCTCTCCTTCACTCCCAGTGTTTGCTAGTTTGTATGATTAATTTTATCAATTTTCCTGACCTGCTTTGCCACTGAAATAAATATGACAGCTGCAGTGCTGCCTCAATTCGTTCTCTTGCCAAGTGAGCTGCTGAGATGTGTTTTCTTGTTGATCGCAGACTTTGGTAAATATCAAGTAAATAGACTGAAGAGGATTCATTTCAGCAGCTTGGATTGTCAGGACTTCAGCCCAAGAGTACATCCTTCACCACGGAGACAAAGGGAGAAGGAAAGCTCCTGTCCCTCCCCCAAAAAGCAATCAGGAAATTCTTGTGGTGCACCAAGCCACTGTCAGCCCAGCCCGTAATTAGCAGTGTCAGCAAATGTCTTGGAGAAGACTCTTAAAGCCTGGTCCCCAGAAGAAGCCTATGGCAAATCAGCCACTATGGTGTGCATGGGTCAGGGTGGCAGCAAAGATTGGTGCATTGAGTACTGCCGTCCTGGTCCTTTTCTATGTCTCAGCAGCATCACAGAGATGGTTCACCATCAGGTCTTCCACGGTTTTGTTATTGCCTGCTGTCCCTCTGTGGAAGAGGCACATCCTGTCTCTCTTCACCAGAAGGTGGCCTAATGGGCCAAGGGTTTATGGAGCACCAGAATCATAGCTGGTTCTGGTGACCAAAGAAGGGAGTATTAATCACAGAGTAACAACCTGGCATTGAAACTTGTCTTCAAATGAATTGGCTGTGCCTAGTACAGCAGCAGAATAGCATCTCCCTACCATCCTTATACCTCGTGCATGGTTTTTTTTTGGTGATGATGCTCACAATTTACCTGCCTGTTTTCTTTCACCTTGGATGACCTCTGGAAACACTACTGAGACAGAGTTGCATAGAGACCTTGCAGTTGGAAATCATTGCCCAAATACCTAATTTTTCAGTTTTGTTTCTCCCTGTGAAATTCAGACTAGAGTGATCTGGAGGGCTTCCACTTTGCAAGGAGTCTGTCCAGGAGATTTCCTCTGGCAAGGCTGCTCGGACACAGCTATGGATGTAGCATCTTGATTAGCATGTCCCCCATCCCAGCGCAATGTGAGTATGGCCAAAGCAAGCCTTCCAGTATGTGCAGGCATTTGGCCTTCCCATGTTTTTCTCAACAGCTATACAAGTGTATTTGTAAGCTTTATTTCTATAAACAAAAGTTTGTTGCTAATTTCCAGCAGAATTCTGTAGCTTTAAAGACTCTATGAGTAAGGAATGCCATCTTGAAGATTTTGCGGATTAGATTAATTAGATTAGATTAGATTGTTTATCTAATAAAAGATAAACATTTGCTATTGTTCATGATCTAGTTAATCAGCACACAGTAGTTACCAGTGCAATCGCACGGCCAAGCCCTTTGTATGCTGCAGATCTTAGCAAAGCTGCCTTCATTTGGCACATACAAACAAAGGGAGAGAGGGAATAAAAGGAAACCTCCAGCCTCCAGAACCAAAAAGAGAATGTGTAAATGTGGCCCAGATATACACGGTGCAGGATGACTTCCTTCCATTAGCAGAGAGCTTCAAATGCCAGCTAATGCAACTTCCTACAACTCAGTGTGATGGAGAGGCCTGCAAAGGCTGGGTGGCTGCTGCGGTGCCCCATCATCCGTTCAAACCTGCCACAGCCCCAGCATCGTTGTGTGTCACCGAGCCAAAGCTCAACAGCTTGAAACAAGGGAGCAGGAAAGGGGCACCATAAAATGCCTGTAACCAAATGTAAAACTGAAGATGAAGAGCTCCCCTGCTGCCTCTGCTCCAATTTCTTGCAGATTGACTGTGCACCTGTAGCTTTACCTTTTGGAATTATTGTATTATTACCATTACTAAGGTGATAATTTTCATTAATGACTTACTGCTGGAAGCTGCAGCAGCCCAGGACTTTCCATCAGAAAGAAGGTCTAGCTGGCTGCAGGGTCCCCTCAGGGCCGTGCAGGGACTCCTCACTGCTCAAGTTTGAGCTCTGATGGACTACACTGGCAAAGTAGGTGTCTTCTACCTTCCGTGGAGGGAGACCAGCACTCCTTTCAGTCTGCTTAGGTCAGTAATCTGGGACTCTGACCTTAGGACAGGCCAGCAGCCCTCTGATTGGGTCAGACTCCACAAACCATAGATGAATCAGAGATGACCAGGGCAACCAGTGTTGAAATATCTATAGGCAGCCATGAGGCACCCACCAGCTGGGGCACCTGGGAACCAGGAGCTAGTGAAAAGTATGTCCCTGTGTTTGCTAGCCTTGGATAGATTTATAGGTGTGTGGTGGTGGATAAAGTGGTTATCATACTGCTGTCACACCTTGCATGGATGTGCTTTTGGATAGAAAGTCTAGCCTGCAGGTACAATGCCCTGTGCGGGGGGCCTGTGCTGCTGCTGGCCCTAGGCTGTCTCTGGAAAAGCCACTTTGTTAAGATGCATGTTTTTTCAGGAGTGGAGGCCATGGACTGCTGCCAGGAGTGGTTGGGCTCAGGTGAGCTGAGTTGCTTTGTGAGTTGTGCTGTCATCTCCTTGACTGTGTATTTAATCCAGCCAGCTTGGTGCTGTGCAGAGCATGGCCACACAGCCTGGGAGGTGTCCCCAGGGAAGCTGGGTATGGAGCTCACACCCAGTGTGCCTGTGCTAAAGGTCTCCAAACCACTTCCAAGTTTCCCTGGGCACCACAAGCTCCAGGGGTCACTTTTGGCTGTTGGTAGAGCTGCCTCAGGGTGATAGTGCTTCCCAACAAAACCTTCGTTCAGCAGCATCCATCCCACTGCTAAACCAATGGGCTGTAATGGCCAGTAGGAGCTGGGAGCACAACACCTGGGAGCATCACCAGCCCACTGGGGAGTAACACTGTGCTGCCACTGGGCAGCAACATTCTCTTCCTTCCCATCAAGATGTTCAGAAGCCTGACTTCTTTGACTAGGCATATATTTTACCAATGCAAATCACCTTGGTCCAGCAAGAAGCGCACACAGCAGCCGCTCGTAATCAATTCAGATATCCCCCTCCCCTCTTCTCAAGGACTTCTGAGAGCAAAAGGCTTGTGGCTACAAAGATTTACACCCCCTCGGCAAGGGTTAACCTCATCTGGCAGCCACTATTGTCTCAGGACAACTTGTCAGTCTGTGAGAATGTGCTGTAATGGATTTGAAGTGGATTGCTCAGCCCACGGAGAGGGTGATGCTGTATTTATTGAATAGACATTAAAAAGAACATTTCTCAATTTCTCAGCACTGAACTCGAGGTCAATGGATCTTTTTGGCACTGACATGCTGAGTCAACTCCTAGCTTAAAGCCTTTAGAAGGACCAGGGTTAGATGAGAAGATTAGACTCCATCTTTAGTGTTTCCCTGGCAAAATTGTTGGGTGCTAAATCATTTATGTTGCTTTGCAGTGCTTTGCTTGGCCTCTCCCCATTACCTTGGGAAAGAAAAAAAAAAATCTTCCTTTTCTTGGATTGAAATGACACAAGTTTATTATTTCCACTGTGCTGCACCAAGATGAGGTGGGAACAGTGTGTTGGGCTCCTAGGGCTGTCGGCCCGCTGGGCAGCTGCTGAAAGGGCTGCAAAGCCTTTTCCCCTGAGGAAGAAGGCAGCTCTGTGGTGAGATGTGGTGCCACCCCACCCACCTGATGCCGAGAGGGCACGTGGCTCGCTGCGTGCTAACAAATTCATTGTACGCCATGAGGCAGCTTTTTAATAATGAACTAGCGATTGATTGCAGCAGCCCTGACGGCAGGCGCTGGCTCGGCAGTCAATCCGGGGCTGGTGTCTGTGGGAACAGAGGCATGGGCTTCCCTCTGCCCCTGCCCATCAGGCAGCGCTCCCTCGGTATGAGGGGGATTTTTGCCTGTGTGCCAGGCAGTAAGTAGGAGCCACCAGAGCCATTTGGAGTTAAAGGGATGAGGTTATTCTTTGCTCACTGTCACAGTAGGGTAAATCTGGAGCAATGTACTGACTGCGATAGATGTTTTCATAGATGCTGACCTCCTTGGTGTCACACACATTGCTACTGTTCCCTGTGGTTTCTGGCAATTTTGTTAAGGTACGTTAGTGTCATGCTAAGGGCAGTGCTGGACAGGCAAGTTTGGATAAACCTGTCTAGCCTGAGAGCAACCTTGGAAAAGGCATTTTTGGGAGGGGTACAAACTACAAAAAGAGTGGTGAGCGATGAGAAACTTCTGCTGCATTCCTGCTGTGCATCTCTTGTCAATCACACTGGCTGTCCGGGAGACAGATGCAGCTCCCACATCCATCCCAATCTCTCTTAAGAGGAGCTAGGAGGACCACAGGGTGGAGGGAGCAGCATTTCCTAGAGCAGAGGAGGAGGAAGGCAGCCTTCCCACAAAACACTACCTTCTCCTGCAGCTATCCTGCTTGCAGCCAATGCGTCCCATACTGGCAGCTCTCACAGGGTATGTCAGCCCCATGCCACAGCCCTTTCTCATGCCAAACCCCTGTTGCAGCCAGCACTTACCTATGGTTTCAGGCCTTCTGGTAGCAGTACAACAAATAAAATGCAATCCACCCGTATCATAAAGTCCAATAAAAATGAAACTGAACATCCACTTTGCAGACAGCAAGTACACTGTAAATTTATGAGATCATATCTCGTGGAGGACAGGGTACTTAAGGGGGAAAGGAAGGGGCTGGCAAAAATGGGAGAGAGCGGCCGAGGGGTAGTAAATATGTTTTCAATAATGAAGAGGCCCGATTACCCTCTTTGCAATAAAAACGTGCACAAGGCAGAGCTGCCGTAAAAATTACTCCCGAGCAGCCTGGCGTATTTGCACCTTGTCATCTTGTCAGCTCCATGCAAATGTGCAAGGCGCCCGCAGCCAGCGTGGGTTGGCTCTGCGGCATGGAGCTGCCGAGGACTGGGCAAAGGACCTCCTTCCCACAAAAGCCATTTCATTTACAGCCCCCATCACTCCAGTCCTGTCCACCACCCCCTCCCACCCTGCAAAACACACCAATTTTCCTGTAACCGTAGCAACCAGCACAGATGCAGGATGCAGGGACGGAGTGGAGGATTGCCAGGGTGCCACATGTCCTGGGCTTCTTCCCAACCAGGCAGGAGTGGTGGCAAGTACAACAGGATTTGGGATGTGGCTCCTGTGGGCACCAGGGTGTTTTCTCCAGGCAGAAACCCTGGCCCCAGCCTCGAGCCCTGGCCCCATCGCCAGGTGTCATTTCTCTTTTTGGGGGTTCTTTATATGCTCTCCCTGAGAGTGATGATATCACATACTGTCTAGGGCACACCAATAGCACTGGGTACAATGGGGCTTCATGTATTTGAAGGAAAAAAATAAGTATTTTGTTTTCTTCCAGCACAAACCAGAGTAAAGGCTGAGGCCCCACCTCTTTGAGGGCACTTTCTCAAGAGGTGTGGGTTTAAAGGAGATGGTGTTAACAGCACAGGAGCAGCTTTGAGTCATTTGAAAAGCAACCTGGGCTGTCCTCAAATAAACCATTGCTGGGGCCATTAGAAAGCAATTACACAGGGGCTTAACTGAGCTGATTTAACAAAGCTGCAGTAATTAAACCTCATACACTTCAGGCTGGGGATTCAGCTCCAAGTCCTATCTGGATCCTGTCTCAGAAGGTAAATAAATCTTCTTGGTAAGAGCAACTGAGTGGATTTAAACCAGAGTAATTCACCCTTCTTTCTCTTTCCTGCCTCTTGCCCTAGATATCGCCCTTGTGGGTGCTGGTGTGGTTAGCAAGGACTTCTCTTGTGGAACAAACCCAGAGCAGAGTAGAACTCCCAGGTCTGTTGCTTTCTGCACCAGGGCATACAGCCTAGAGCTGCATTATCACAGGACCTGGCAGGCACCTGACTACTGAGGACAGTTTACTAACTTGATCTGGCAGCCTCGGTGTAAAGACTATTGTCCTTTGTGGTTCATGACCCTGATCCGAAGCCTGCTGAAGCTAATGTGAGCCTTTCTCTAGCCTTCAATGGGCTTTGAATTGTGCTGCTGTGGCAGAGGGAAAACACTGAATGTCAGGGCCCTATTAAGGATGGAGATAGCTGGGGATGGGTGCTCCCCTGCAGAGGCAGCCCGCTGTGGTGCTTGAGCCCTCACCCGCCGCTGGAAGTGCCATCCACTGGCTCTCAGTGTGCCAGCCATCACTGTGGAGTCACAGGCTGTAAGGAAGGAAGAAAGAAACTGTGGTCGTGTAGCTTGACCTCTTCTATTCAAAGCAAGATCAAAGGAGGGCCAAGAAGGAGCAGAGGAGGTTGTTGCGCCCAATAGCTGAATGCAAGATGAATGGGAGTAGGGGGAGCTGGGGACTTCGGCTTGCAACAAAGCAGCAATATTTAATTAGCATGAAAAGTCATGTTTTGGATTTGCAACGTTTAAAGGATATGGCTGGATCAGTGACGGCAGGCGGAGGCATCACAGAGACGGTAGGTTTCATGTGTCAAAGGTGCATGTGTTTGTGTGGAGGGTCAGAAAACTGGGGGGAATAAGACTTATTGCAGGTCTTCAGCTGGTGGGTAAAAGGAAGGACACCACGACAGTTACCACATGAGCGGGTCTCAAGCCCACTAGGTAAAAGAGGCTTTAGTGAGCAGCTAGGAGCATCATTTAGTTGATATGGGGTATCTGTTCCTGGGGATAGAGGACGCAGAGGACCCAGTGAGTCTTGAGGGTGTGTGACCATCTCTATCACCAAGAGTGGAAGAACAAGGAAGAGCCTGTTTCTGATGGTAACTCCTGCAGGAGAGGCTGGCTAGGGGTGTGGAAGGTGACTGTTAGAGTTGCTGGGAAATGACTGAACTGGTGCTGAGGAGCAGGAGGGAGTAATGAGAGTGCTGGATTTATGTACAGATCTGGGTACCCCAGCACAGGCTGATCACGCAGAGGCAAGGCCCGTTGGGAAGCTGACCTTAAGGGGGGAAAAGTTGTTAATGAGAGTCAATCACAACTTCTTGTGGTCACAGTTCAGAGTATGGTGTGCAGGAGAAAGGAAGCATAGGGAAAGAGCCTTGATCTGAGAAAGAAACCTGGGGGAAATTAAAAGTAGGTCAGGCCATGAAGATCAAGTACAAAAGTGCAGCACAAACATGCAGAGACAAGATCAGATAAGCCAAGGCACATGGTGAGATGCAATTAGCAGGGGACATCAAGTGTAACGAGAGATTGCTCTAGCAGCGCATCAGCAGTTGCAGGAGGAGCACAGAGGTGTTGGTTTGGCACTTGGGGACAGGGAAAGCACCCAGCAGATGATGCCAAAGAAGTGGCATCACATTTGTTTTCCCCTAAGAAGGTCTGCTGTTATCCTAGTCAAGTACTAGGGAAAAATATGCCTATCCTTAAAAAGGGAGCAAAGGAAGAATGGGTTAATTATGCAGTTTTCAATCTAACTGCAGTTCCCGGAAAAGCATTGGGACCTATAGTCAAGCTTGTGAAAACCTAGGAGAAAACAAGGGCATGAGAACAGGTAACACTGTTACCAGGTCACTGATGAAGACATCACCAGATGCCAGAATTGCCCTGTGCATACTTAGTCAACAAATCTTTTCAGTACAACAGTGAACCTCTGGTAGGTGCGTGATGGAGGGATGGTGTTTTCCCCTTTCCCACTGTGATCTTGTCAAGAGTAGTTCCATCAAAATCAATGGAGATACTATAGTATAAATCCAAAGCTGGTAAAAGGCGTGAGTGTCCCATTGCAGAAACATTGACAGCCAATTTTGAGAAACATCGAGAGCCTAGGAGATGTGTCCCAAGTTGCCAGGTTATTGAAAAATGGCATTTCATAAATACTATACTGTCCTCTGAAGCTTGTAGAGATTTCATGAAGCCAAAACATCACTGGCGAGGTGCTGGCATCTGTGTGGTGGTACTGTCTCAGCTGAAAATAGATTTGAAAATAATTTCATGAAAATAGCTGTTTGTTGCAATATTGAAGCCGGCAAACCTTCAGAGGTGGAACTTCAGGATGCTGAAATTAGGAGAGAAAATCCGTCTGGCCCTTCTGAAGCCAAAGCATACTGATGTGAGGATACCTGTGCCAAATTTATTCCTGTCAAATTAGGGTTTTTTCAGCTTCAGAGTGTAAATGGCTAGTTTACCTATCACCACCCCTCCTGTTTTTCACAGTGAATTCAACAGGGTAGCAGTTTTTGTTTGCAGCGTGGGCTCTATGTGGTTCTATTTGTTTGTGCCTTGCTCACGTGAATTGCAAACACACTTTGGAGAGAAAGAACAGGGAGAGGGATCTTCAGAAGAAGGACGTGACAACATGTTACTGAGGTGCAAGAACAGCTTCATGGTGGACTGTGTCAACATCTGGGCTGTGTCCTTGCTGGGACACATATCTCCTGCACATGGCCTGGTCCCTTGGTGTTTTTCAGTCCCCTTGCCCAAGCAGGCAAGGGCTCTTGCCTCTGCCTTGCAAGTTGGAAAGGACCATCCTTTGCTTGTGCTACACGTGAACCAAACGAGAGGTGTCTCAGCTGCTTCTGGGACTTTTCGTGCTTAACATGCTGAGTGGAAGGATCCTCAAACCCTCACTGATGGGAGAGCCTGCAGCAGCAGCTTTCACCAGCACCCAATTACACCTGTTGCAGGGAGAATATTTAATTTCAAAGCCTGAAAGATCAAATGCAGCTGGTGCTGGAGCTGTGTGTTATCTCTCACCTTGTCCAGAAGTTTGAACAGCAGAACAAATTATTTGTTCATGTTTTTATTGTGCTTCTCCCCCTCCCTTCTATCAGGGAACTATAAACCAGACATAATCTACGATTCTCCTTGTCTAATTGTGCTGCCCGGCCACCTGAACGCCATTGCCTCATGGACAAAATGCCCTCCATCTTCTTGGCTCTCCCCGTGCCACTTGGGAAGCAGGGTGCATGCCAGCTGCCTTCACAGCTGGCTGCTGAGTCCTGAGACCGAGTTTTCCCTGAGGTAATAATTTACTTGGATGCTAACTGGGCTGTCCACAGAGTGAATTAGAAGAATGTTCTTCCACCAGATCTGGAGCTGGGGGAATCCTGTGGCTATGCCCAAAGGGTAGGGGAGATCTCACAGAGAAGTAACTGGAGCCTGTTCGCAAGGAAATTAAACTAAAAATGTGTAGAAAAACAGCCGTTGGGCTTCGCATTTCAAACCCAGAGTGGTACCCAGTAGGTCTGAAAAGCTGTTTACACTTGAGCATTGCCAGACTGCAGAATCTTATTTTTACTAAAATATTAGCTTTTTCCCCCCCTTCATTACAACAAATTTGAATGGAAAAGTGACCACTTGCAATCTGCTTGATTTAATCCAACTGAAAACTGACTGCAAACACCCAGTGCTGGGCAAAGCATTTCTCTCCCAGTTTCTTTTTTCTCCCTTCTTTCAAAATATCCTTTCCCAGTAGGTTTAACCCAGAGCTGTCTGTTTTGCTGGGAGGGGCAGAGAAAATATAAAAACGCTCAAAACAACAACCCAAGAATTTTCAAATCAATACTTCATATTGTCTGGGAAAGAAATATATATATATATATATATTTTGTTGTGTTTTTTTTTGTTTGTTGGGTTTTTTTCTGTTTTAGAAGCTCAACACTTTTGATGAAAGGATGTCAACCGTGCCCGGCTCCCCGAGGAAGCTCCCTCTACGGGCGATCCTGCGGTAGCGTTGTTCCTGCTCCGCGCCGCAGCCATGTCCTGCGCCGGAATCCCACGGGCTGGCCTCGCACAGCGGGTATTATAACGCTGCAGGAGCAGCTGAGACTTCCAGACTGTGAAACTTTTAGATTACATCCTCTTAACACCAACCCCACCCCATCCCCCTTTTATTTTCTTTCCTTCCCTGTAGAAATAGGAATTAAAAAATAATCACAAAAAACTTTAATTTTTATCCGAAGCAGTAGGATGCTCTGGTAGCACTAGAGATGGTATTGGCATGGGATGCAAGGGGCTCTGAACACCCAGCAAAGGGACGGATGTGTTCAGCTCCCAGTGGTAATCTTCATCATGTGATTTTACAGCTAACACCTGCTTAGGAAAGGGTTTCTGAATTTCTGCTTGTAAAAGAGGTGGGGGTTTGTTGCCTGGTAGGGAACGCTGAAGCCATTTACACACTTTCTTCCTCTACACTTTGGGCTTCTTTCAGTGGGTTTGCAGCCGTGCATGTGCTAAAGGGCTGAAGGCACTGACAGTGAGCTTAGTCTGTATTCCCACCACAGCCACAGTGGAGAACCGGTACCTCTGCCTTCACCAGAGCTCTCACCAAGCAGCATAGATGGCAGGATGGAGCCCAGAGGTAAGGACACCAATGCATCTGTTCTCTCACTGATTGCAAGTGGCTCTGGCAAAATTAGTGGTGGCTTCAGATGTTCAGCTTGGTTGAACCAAAACTGATGCTGATCTCCCAGGGCAAGACAGGAGCTGAGCAGTGGCAGCCATACCCTGCTAGCTAAGGACAGCAGACAGGACAGTGTGGGGTGACAGCAGCCCAACTCCCTGCTGTGTGCTGTCCTACAGACACGCCAGTTTTGACTGTTCAGTCAAATTTTAACAGACTCATATGGAATACATTGAATTTTCCACCCCAGATGCTAGCATGAACTCTATTAGGACAGCTGTTTGCTAGGCAGTGATGGAAAATGTTGAATTTTAATCCCTTGGGAAAGATCTGCAGAATGCTTCTACTTCATGTGGCAATGAAGAGGCAAAATTTCAGAGTCACCATCAGAAAGGGCATAAAATGCTACAGAAATATTTTGATTCTGAAATATTGGCATCTCCTTAGAGCAAGTTCAGGGTCAAAGAGAAACATTGAGGCTGTGAAATCTTGCCTTCAAAATTCCCTGCTTTTGTGGAAGATACGGAGTTTGCAGATGGTAGGAGGTCTGTCACAGCACTTCGCATTGCAGAATGGAGGCTCAAGAAGCTGAGGCAAAAGAGCTGATGCTGGTTGCAGAAGGTTTGGTCCTTCAGAGCAAAAAAGGTACTGGTTTATACGCTTGTTGGTACTGAGGAGAAAAATTCCTGATTTATTGTCGTTGCTCTTCTCCAAGAGATGTTGCCTCTAAGTGACAATGTGATAACATGGGCTGAACCTGTGCTCGCTGGACCAAAGCTCCTTTGTGGGGTAAAGGCTGACTGTGTACCACAGCAGGCTGAAGGTGAAATACAGGCTTACATCTGTGACTGCCAGTCCAAATTGTCCCTAAGTTATTGGGGTGTTAGGGAAGGACATTGAGGCACAGAATTCCTTAAAGCATGACCCGCTCTGGACAGCAGGGCTGTCCCCAGCACATGGCTCTGGAGGTGGTAATGATGGGACAGACCAGACAGTGTCTGAGCTCCAAGATGTCCATGACAGCTCTGCAAAACTGAGTTACGCAGAGTTGTGATGTTAATGTACAGTCAGCAAGAAAGATAGGAGAAATACCACCATGCAGAGATCCATATTTTTCCCCACTGAGTAAAATACTGTGTAATTTTATCTAGTTACTATAAAACAGTTTATACTCCTTGTTTATAAAGAAAAAAAGGGGAGGGGGAACATATTTCACTTCCACTACTGACAGGCTATGGAGGAAAAATAGATGGTTTCTTCTGCATTTAATATTTCAAATCAAGTAGACCCAAAAGAAAAGGCAGCAATTAACCACAAGTGCCAGCAATGTGTTCCGTGTGTTTCTTCTCTCTGGATTCAGCTATGAAGAATCAGTTTGGTACATAATTATTTACAGTCATGTTAAATCTTTTAATAGTAATTTTCCAAGCTAGGCAAGAAAGCAGTGCATTTGCCATATTCACCTTCAGACCACAGACCTCTGAGATGAGACATGCATCTTCCATTTAGTCAGGATTGAAATCCTGTACATTCAGCCAGTTAGAAATGGTTACTAAATGATCTCCATATATCTGACCATATGTTGGAGTAAGTTTATACAGGAAAGTAAATTTTATAAGCCAAACAGAACCCAAGAAAGGGGCCAAATGGTAAAAAAAGCATTGATTGTGGTGCAGGTTCTCTGTACCTATGGACACACATACATGTGTTCACACACACAAAGGTATTCATTGCATGTGCAGGGCTATGCATTTTTCTTCTTAAACTGTTAATCCCATGCAAGCCTACCATGTGTCTCCTAGTGGCATCATCTTGCCCATATCTCCTGAATCACTTTGCCATCACTGCTCATGTCTTGCCACCTAAATAGCAGGGCTGAAAGACCAGTGTTAGCCGAATCATCAGCAGGAATCCAGCAAGGATGCAGGTGTCTCGTCTGCCACCTCCTTCTCTGCATAGCCTGCACCAAGGCTGGCAGCATCCTGTGAATATCTCTCCTAGACTGGATTTCTCAAGGGGAGGACCAGCACTTAATTTGGCTGACTCTGTGCTCTGTGGGAGCTCTCATCCGTGCCAGCTTGAGTCCTAGCAAAAGCCCATCATCATTAGTCCTCAAAAGGAACAGCTCAGATATTCTCCACCCCTGTTCCTGCAGGCTGGGATGTACTGTGCATTCCCACAGACCAAAATTCCCCTGGCAGGCTTAATTACAGCAATCAGCCTTCACGCTCTTTTCAATTGCACTTCTGCCTCTGACTCCATAAGGCCACCATGATGGGGCCAGAAGTAGTAGCTTTCCCACAGGTACTGGGGGAGAGGACACAGCTAATTTGGCTACACCAGACCTGCAGGCAGGACTCTGTGGGGTGGGCATGCAAAGCAGTGTACAAGGCCCATGGTCTTGTCTGAGGAGGTTGCCCTAATTGGAACCGTTTGGGATGTACCATGGCTCCTTCTTCTAACGATGTAGCTACAGTAGAGAGATAAGCACATGCTGTGTTTAGCAGGGTCTTCACTGCAGCTTGCAGCAGATTTGCTCTGGTGCAAGGCAGGGCTGGGATGGGGAGAATCAGGCCAGTGTGCATTTCTCTTTGCTAACACTTTGGCAGCCTCTCAATGAATAAACCACTAGAAAACAAGTCTGGAGCAGCCCTTGGCTGTGGTGGCCAGACCTCGTCTGTTAACTGGGCTGAAGAGTACCAGCTGCTCTGCTCCTGCCCCAGGGCAGAGAGGCCCTTCTGCTGTGGTCTGGGGACTAGAAATGAGCCTGAACCAAACCCTGCAAACTGGAATGGCTTTTAGACTCCAGCTCTGGATCCAAATCCAAATCTCATGGCTTTACATCCTGCCTGAACCAATGTTTTGGCTCCAAATACCTCCAAATATCTCTCTGCTCTAAAAAGGCAAATAATACAGTGGTGACAAACTTTTTCTCTGTCTGTGGCTCTGTGTAATGCTGACTTTAAGGTGCTCTGGCTTGAGCTTCCCCAGCTGCATCACTGCAGCCAGGGCAACGCTTGCATTTAAATCCCTTCTTTCACCCCTCTGGTAGCAGGTGCTGACTTGGCAAAGTGACTCACCTGGTTTTGTGCAGCAAGCTGGGAACGTGTGGCTCATGGCCCTTGATTTATGGGTGCTTCCCCATCCCAGGCTATGTTGCAGGAGGAGCTGTGCTCAAGGGGGACAAAGCTTCCCTTGCTGGGGATGGGGAGCCAGGGCAGCTTCCCCAGGTCTTTTCATTGCCTGTCTGCCTAGCTTATCCGCCATTTCCCAGGTGCATGGGAACCCATTCCTGCATCTCACAGATGCTCTTTTCCTGAGCTTGGCCTTCTCCCCAAGCCCCATAACTTGGGTCTGTTAAGTCTGAGGATGCCATGGAGCTGAGGTGTGGCAGCCCCAGCAGTGCAACACAGATCTCTGTGCACCACAGTGCCTGCTCCAGGCACCTCACGGCAATACCAGTTTGCAGCATGGCTCCCTGCGCCATGGGCTGCTGTAGGTGGTTTCTGATTTAGAAGAACAGTGTGTACAGTAGGTATTGGGGGCTCCAATCCCAAAGGGGCTTGGTGAGTGGGGGTGAGAATTGAGGAGGGAATGTGTTATTTTGGCTTTTGTAAGGCATTAGCTAACTACTCGTTCTTCCTGTGTTTTCTAGTGGTGTCTGTGCAGCAACAGTGCAATGCTTGTACTTGGACACCAGCTGCAGCCAACAGGGTAAAAAAGGAACTATCCCAATTGTAAATGGGAAAGATTTGGTAGAAGGAATATGTTTTCCCACCTGTCTAAATCTTACCAGTGTTCTGTAGTTCAAGAGGTGTTGTCCAGCCTTGCTTTCAGCTGAAAAGTGAGGGAGGAAATTACACTTGCATTGCCTGAAATTCTTCCCATGCTCTTTGCATGGGAAAGGCTGGGTTAATTGCTTGCAGCAGCTTTGTCCCAGGTTTGCCCTTTGTGCTAGTGACCACAGTGGTCCCCAGGCCTCACTGGCCCATGGGTCCTGATAAAGAGCAAGAAACATTCAGGGTGTCGAAACACCCTTTCCCCAGTGGCTGAGGACACAGTCATCTCTGGACAAAAGGATTCAGCCACACTGAGCCATGGCAGAGTATATATTGCATATGTGTTGCAAAATCTTGGGAGTGGGGAAGGAGATGGGTCAGTCAAAATCCTAAGCAGTCCCCAGCAGCATCTCTGAGGTGCCATCATGACCGCAAAGCTGTTGCAGTAGGTGGGCTCATCCCTTGAACTGTGTTCCCTGAGTAAATTGGTGCTCAGCTCTCACCCTGCTCCTGTCTCCCACCTCTTCTCTCCTCCTAGGATTCCCCTCCTGAAGCTGCCTCAACCTGCTGTGGCACCTTCTGTCAAACACTTCACACGTTTGTCACCAAAATGTTTTGGCAGCAGCAGCATCTCTAGGTTTTGACATAATCCCGACAGGAGACTTTCTCAATTATTACTAATGGAATATTATGCTCCTCTTTGGGAACTCCTGCATGAATAAAAAGGGTCATTAATGACATCTGCGTGGAGCCCGGAAATTATTAGTCAATGCTGATACAGTTTTATCTTATTTTTTTAATTTTTACATATATATTTTCTTAAGCTCCTAGTAATTTCCCACCTTGCCGCTCGCGCGCGGTCCCCCTGTCTGTGTCCGCGACGGTCGCTGGTCGTGGGTGGGTGTGGGGGTGTAGATGTCTCTGTGTTCGGTGTGGGGGGGTGAGGCTGTTTCC